>JAULBY010014667.1:0-21706 GCA_032358315.1 Ophiocytium majus | reverse complement strand
CTACTAGTTAAATGGCATAACTCCTGTTTTGTAATCAGGCGTCGGCAGTTCGATTCTGTCGTGGGGCACCAGTTAGTTGCGGGATTAGTTTAGTGGTAAAACGCCATCCTTCCAAGTTGAAGTTGCGAGTTCGATTCTCGCATCCCGCTCCAAAGTTTTAGGATTCTTTCAGCAAATTCAAAATTTCAATCTTATATCTTGAAAAGAAAGCGAATCCTGTTGTATGATGCGGGGAAGGTCTGGTCACTAGCGAGGTCTCATAAGCCTTTGCCATCCTTGGTTCGAATCCAAGCCCCGCTACCATTTAAATTTATTGAAGGATAATAATGATCGTTACACCATTGAACACAAGAGTATTGATTGCACAGAATAGCCATGAAGTTAAGTCCGATGCTGGTCTTATCTTAGATGGACGTGCGATGGGTAACACGGCATCAGCGAAAGTGCTGGCAATTGGACCGAAGGTTACAGAAGTGAAAGTTGGAGATAATGTTTATCCTAATTGGGGTAAGTCTTCAGTTGTCAAGATTGATGGTAAAGAAAGAGCAATGATTGATGTATCAGAGATCATCGCTGTTATCGAAGAATAAATTGTTGGAAAGATTTACATTTATGCTTCCGTAAGGTATAATAAATGTATGAGTTAGTTTTGCCCCGATGGTGGAATTGGTAGACACGCTGGTCTTAGAAGCCAGTGCGCAAGCGTCCGAGTTCAAGTCTCGGTTGGGGCACCATGTCTTGGGATGAGTTCAGCATATCAAAATACTGAAACTAAAGATCGTCACTGCAGGAGGACCACAGCAATGTGTAATTACGTGACTAGGCAACAAAGCTGAATTAAATAGTGACTCTGGAAAGACAGAAAAGATGATGGTAGACCATTAGGGTTTGTGCGGTTCAGGCTCGATGAGAGTTATGCGCACCTGTTAGAGTAAACAGAAAATTACAGAACGCCATCCCGTTGTTTATAGATTGAGTTCAGCAACCCAACCAATTACCAGACCTTCGGGTCAACCAAAACTCCCGAATCTGGAGAGGGGCGTAATTTCCCCTGATGATGTTCAATCTGTTGTTTTGATTTAGGCTAAATGTGCCTGTTATTTGTTAGGAGATAGTTATGACTTCTTTCGTTGAAGCTGTTAAGAACCAAGACGCACGTACCGCTAACGGTATGCTTGCACGTAAGTCCACTGCCTCGGCATGCGTAGACCTGTTCTACAAAGCTGGTGCTTCACGTGGCAAAAACATTGTACCAGATTTTACTGCTGCTCTCGTTGAAAACGAGGATGTAGCATTGCGTATTGCTTTATGGCTACGTGATGCACGTGGTGGCGCAGGTGAACGTGAGCTGTTCCGTCAGATCATGGTTCATCTGGAAAAGACTAAGCCAGCATTGGCTGCAAAGCTGTTGACCAAAGTCCCAGAGTTGGGTCGTTGGGATGACATCTTTGTCTTCAAGACTGATGCGCTGAAGCATCAAGCATACACTATGTTGGGTGACGCATTGCGTGCTCAAAATGGTTTGGCTGCAAAGTGGACTCCACGTAAGGGTGAGACTGCTGTTGAGATCCGTAACTTCTTTGGTATGTCACCAAAGTTCTATCGCAAGTCATTGGTAACTTTGACTAAGGTTGTAGAGCAAGACATGTGCGCAAAGAACTGGGATAACATCAACTTCTCCCATGTGCCATCTGTTGCTGCTGCTCGTTACAAGAAAGCATTCTTCAAGAATGCAGCTGAAGCATACTCTGCTTACGTTGCTGCTCTGGTGAAGGGTACTGATCCAAAGGTTAAGGTGAATGCTGGCGCAGTGTTCCCATACGATGTGCTGAAAGGTATGATCGGTCATTACCACACCAACTATAACGCTGAGCAATTGGTAGTTGTAGAGAAGCAATGGGATGCAATGCCAAACTTCATCGGTGACGCTAACGTGTTGCCATTGGTGGACGTTTCTGGTTCTATGATGTGCCCAGCAGGTGGTCGCAACTCTAAGAGTGGTACTACTTGTCTTGATGTTGCAGTCTCTTTGGGTCTGTACATGGCTGACAAGAACAAGGGTAAGTTCAAGGACACGTTCCTTACTTTCTCTGCTAAGCCAGAGTTGCTACACTTGAAGGGTAACATCCTTGACAAGTGTCATCAAATGGTTAAGTCCGAGTGGGGTATGAACACTGACTTGGTGAAAGCCATGAACTTGGTTCTTCACACTGCTGTAAAGGCTGGTGTGCCACAAGAAGAAATGCCAGAGATGCTGTTGATCATGTCTGACATGCAGTTCGATCAGTGTGCACGTTTCGATGACTCTGCTATGCAGATGATTGAACGTAAGTTCACTGAGGCAGGATACGAGATGCCAAAGATCGTGTTCTGGAATCTGAACGCATCAGACAACGTACCAGTGAAGTACGACAAGCGTGGTGTTGCATTGGTATCTGGCTTCTCGCCAGCTATCATGACTGCAGTACTAGGTGGTGATACTGAACAGTTCACACCAGAAGCCATCATGCTCAAGGCTGTGATGGTCGATCGTTATTCGATCTAAATACAAGGGAGACTTCGGTCTCCCTTTTTTTATTAACCATGGAGTAATTATGTCTGTTACATTAAAGAATCTTGAAAGTGCATTGGCTGGCGAGTCAATGGCTCACATCAAGTATCGTTACTTTGCGAAACTAGCTCGTGCAGAAGGTTTCGAAGAAGTAGCACAACATTTCGAACACACAGCTGATCAAGAGATCCTACACGCATGGGGTCATTTGGAATTGTTAATTGGTAAACCTGATACTAAGCGTTGCCTCGAGTTAGCCATTGAAGGTGAGACTTATGAGTACACAGAAATGTATCCACAGTTTGAAGCTATTGCAAAGACTGAAGGTAATCTAGCTGCTTCTATGGAAGCACGTCATCAAATCCAAGAATCACAACGACATGCACAAGAATTTTCTGACATTCTACGCAAAGCAGAAAAGCGTTTCAAGGCATTGAAGAAAGTTGAACAACGTCATGCTGAGGCATACCAACAAGTGAAGGACTCCCTATAATGGAACATGTTTGTATTGTATGTGGCCACGTCCACGATGAAGAACTAGAAGGTGCTTGGGACACGCTACCTGATGACTTTACTTGCCCAGAGTGTGGTGTGGGTAAAGAAGATTACGTGGACATGGAGTAACTATGTCTGACGGAGGTAAAGGTTCAACACCAAGACCTTTCACTGTTACACAAGATGAGTACGGAGATCGTTTCGAACTCATCTTTGGTAAGAAGAAGAAAAGCGAAGGAGATAGTGATGAGTTCAGAGTACCAGAAGGAGCAACACTCCAAACGAATCCACCAGAAACAAGTGAAGGTGGAGAAACAGGTTAAGATTGCCAAAGAGTTTGGTATGCCAGTCAAGGAACCGCATAAACTACACAAGGTTCATGCTATGAATTGCGGCAATCCAAACTGTGTTATGTGTATGAACCCTCGTAAAGCGTTCGGTGAGAAAACAATTCAAGAACAGCGTTTCGAACAACTGGAGTTATGGAATGAATCAGACAACGACCAATGAAGTAGAGGATGTTGAGTACAAAGAGATTACGATCCCTGCAGCACTCACACCAATGCAAAAGTGGAAGCAAGCTAAACTTGTTAACCGTGCAAAGAAGAAAGCCAAGAAGCAATTAGTTCAACGTGGCTTCTCTATCAAAGATGCAGGTGCCATGGTTAAACAATCAGTTAAGAGGATTGCAAGTAAAGCGCCAGAGAGACGTGGATCAAATAGAGGTGGCTAATGACAGACGAAGAAGTACTGAAGAAATATAATGACATGCTTGAGCACTTCGGTACTCTTCCTAATCCTGAGCATGAGCCAATACAATTTGCTCACTACGTAAAGTTGTATAACTATTACAATGGAAGGAAAGAAGATGACAGTACAAAGCAAGCTAATTGAAATTGTTCGAATGCTTGAGCAAGAGTTGCAAGACCTACGAGCAGAGAACGGTGCTCTTATCAAACGTGCTGAAGATGCCGAGTATAGACTAAAGCAAGTTAAAGCAATCGACACAGTTACTGTGCCACCATCAGAAGGTTGGCCAGCATACACTTATGATGCAACAATGGCACCACTATCACCGTTGGACATTTACACTTATACGAACCAACCAAAGTACGAGCCAGTGACTATCGGAAACAGCTGTGCCGCATGCGGTATCAAAGTTGAAGGTGTCATCGGTCATGTTTGTAACCGACCTCAGTGCCCAGTGGGGTTGAATTACGGTACTTCGACTTAAATATAAATAACCCTACAGCCTGTAAGGGATTGGAAAGCCTCTCTAGTAGAGGCTTTTTTCGTTGCGAAAAAACAACTTTACATTTATTCAGGTTTGCTGTATAATAACTACAGTTAATTAGGAAAAGGAAAGAAAAATGTTCAAAGGTTTTATGTTCTTCATGTTGGGTTTGGTTTGTTTGTTGGGCGTAGCTGGTGGTGTTGAAAACACTATCGACTTGGGCTTCTACGAAATTCTGCAGCTGGCTGCTGTGACCATGTGTGGCGTTAGCTGCATGTTGATCGGTGTGTCTTACCTGCAAGGCGAGTGATGAAATACATCTTGATCACTAAGAAGGGCAAAGTAATGTGCTTCTACATCAAAGCTGTTGCTGAGATGTATCAAGTGATTGAAGGTGGGGTTATTTGTGAAGATAAAATTGAAGCGAAGGAAACTGTATGAATGTAACATTTCGTCTCGTGCGTATCGGTGAGTTCTTTTACTGCAACGGTAACATGTATGTGAAGAAGTCAACTCGCACTGCTCAAACGGTAGGATACAATCAACGTACCTTCTACTTTAGCCAACTTGAAAATTGTTCACTGTAAGGAAAATATAATGACTGAATTTGAAAAGAACTGCTACGGTATGACAGAACAAAACATCCGTAATCAATATATGAAATCTATCACTGCGAAACTTTCGGGTCTCGAGATGGTAGCGATGGGTGTGCTGTCTGATGCACAAGAACTGATGACCTTCGGGAATGAGCAAGCAACTGATCAGGCTCGCAAAAACATTAACATTGCAAAGTTTATTTTGTCTGAGATGATGGAAGAAAGGGAAACTGTATGAAGTATCTTGTCACTGTGAATGGCGTTTCGTTTTACACTTCTGCCGCTGCGATCAAACGTGGTGTTGGTAACTCGGTGAGTGTGAATACTGTGGTGCGCCAGCTGTTTGAAAACATGTTCAATGCAGTTGGTATCGGTTCAACCATGTCGGTCTATGACCACAAAATGAATCGTGTTTCTTATGATGTTCAAATTTCAAAGGTTTAATGATGAGTAAAATGGCTGAACTATCAATGGATATCGAAGAGTTGCTTTGCGAAGGTATGACACCAAAGTTTATCGCAGTGACTCTGAACATTCCAATTGAAACTGTTTATGACACGATCGAATATATTCAGAATTCTGAATTGTTGTCTTATGCTGACGAGATAGCGAATGACGATGCACACTACTACGGGGCATAAATGATTAGAAATACACTTGCTGGCGTAACAACCAGCCTTGCGATGGTGCCAGAGGTGGTTGCCTTTGCCCTACTCGCAACTGTCAATCCGCTTGTAGGTTTGTACGCTGCATTCTTTGTGGGTATCATCACTGCGATGTTTGGAGGCAGACCTGGACTTATTTCAGGTGGCGCTGGTTCGCTGGCTGTTGTATCGGTGGCTCTTGTTATTAGTCATGGAGTTGAGTATCTATTTGCCACTGTTATACTAATGGGTTTGATACAGGTTTTATTCGGTGTGTTTAAGCTGGGTAAACTAATCAAGTTGGTCAGTCCTGCAGTGATGAATGGATTTGTCAACGGTCTTGCCATTATTATTTTCCTTGCGCAACTGAAGCAACTGCCACCTATGGGTGATGAGTTGAACATGATGGTTAGCTTAACCCTTGTCACAATCTTTTGTATCGTTTGGGCACCAATCAAATCTATCCCTTCCAGCCTGTTCGGTATCGTGCCTGTTACATTGCTGGTGGCGTTTGGTTTAGCTGATAGTAAGACAGTGGGCGACATCGCAACTGTCGCTGGCTCACTACCCACGTTTGCCATTCCTACTGTGCCCATGACAATGGAAACGCTGATGGTGATTCTACCATACGCTTTGATTCTTGCTGGCATCGGTCTACTGGAAAGTTTACTGACTGCACAGATGGTTGATGAACGTCTCGGTGGTGAAACCAATAACAACAAAGAGTCGGTTGCCTTAGGTGCAAGTAACATCGCAACTGGTCTATTTGGAGGTATGGGTGGCTGTGCCATGATTGGTCAGACAGTTATAAATTTGAATAGTGGTGGCGATAACCGTATCTCTGGTGTGGTGCAAGCACTTTGTATCCTTGCTTACATTCTGTTTGCAAGTTTTGTGATCGAGTCCATTCCAATTGCAGCACTGATCGGTGTGATGGTTGTTGTTTGTTTTCATACATTTAACTGGAAAACCTTTACACAGGGCAGAGAATCAGTCATAATTACTATTATCGTGACAGGCGCCACCGTGGCATTTAATCTTGCATATGCTGTAGCTATCGGTGTGATGATTACTGCATTGATTGAATACTGGAGACAGGTAGATGACTTTAGCTGAGTATTTTGCTGCACATCGCTATCATGGTAAATGGCAAATCGGTGATCGAGTTGAAGGTAAGTGGAACGGTGTTCCCTTTGTTGGCTCTGTGGGAAACGATTCGGTAGTCAACGAAAGTATTGGACCACAAGTGTCCATTCATCTGGATCTACCGATAATGTATAAGGGTACGGTTCACAACTACATCAAAGTGAAACCGAAAGAAATTAAAAGTAGGACATGAAATATTGGACATATGTAGAACCTGGGAAAGAAGGAAAGGAAGAGTACCGTACTCTATCCGAGGCTAAGATCATTCAGGAATACTTTCCTTACTGGTCAAAGCGTATGAAAGAAGTTGGGCGTGATCATCTCATCACAAGGCAGAACTGCATTGATGACTGGGTCACATTACATTGGGCATGGAGAGGAAAACCAAATGACACTATGGCGCAAAAAACAAATAGCAGAAAAGATCGACCAAGATCAGACTGAACCAGTTAAGGTTGAGTTTGCACCTGGATGCTTTGATACGTTTCAAGGAACACAAGAGGAACTGGATGCAATGATGGCTGAGATTCAAGAAATGTTTGCCAACATGACACCTGAACAACTTGAAGCACAATCTCGACCAGTCACTGAGGAATCGCTTGAAGATATGACACAGGAAGAAGTAGATGCGCTTATCCGTTCAATGGAAGGCGACTACGGATTGAAAAGAAATTTGCAATGAACACATTATACGTATTGGTCGGTGTACCAGCATCGGGAAAGTCCACTTGGGTTAAGAACCAAGACTGGGCAAAGCACATTCCAGTTGTAAGCACAGACCGATTCGTTGAAGAGCATGCAGCACAGGAAGGTAAGACTTATTCTGATGTGTTCGATGGCTATATGCCCATCGCTGTTCGTTTGATGGCTAACCAAGTGCTTATCTGTCAAGCCAACAAGCGTGATATTATCTGGGACCAAACCAGCACCAGCGTTGTGACCAGAGCCAAGAAGATTCGCATGTTGCCTGAGTATCGAAAGATTGCAGTTGTCTTTCCAACTCCACCTATCGATGAATTGCAAAAGCGTTTGGCATCACGTCCAGGGAAAGAGATCCCATGGGAAGTGGTACAGAATATGATTGACAACTGGGAACAACCCACACTTGAAGAAGGCTTTGATGAAATATGGACAACGTAAACAAACTGGGTGGAATAGCCAAAGGGTTACTGGCATGTGTCGGCTCTGGTTATAAAGAAGTTATGAATGAGAAATGTCTTGAATGCAACGAGGATGCCACGCACATCAGGCACACTCAATTTGCAGGTAACCATCCGTACTGTTCAAAGCATGCATGGCTCGAAGAGGATTTTGCCATTGACGACTCGTATACCTATTGGAGTAGAATAAAGGAAACAGAATGAGCACCATCAAACAACTGGCAATTCAGGCTGGGCTAATCGGCACTGAGTCTTCAGACCATGAAGGGTTGAGTAACTTCGACTATCGATACTTTGCAAGTCTGATCGTTGCTGAGTGTGCCGATATCTGTATTCAGCTACACAATCAGAATCTACCTGCAAATCACATTGCCGATGAAATTCTACGAAGGATGGAACGATGAAAACCATATACAAAAGCACAAAGGTGATCTACGATGCTCATCTGAGAGAGTATCAGGTTTACTATAGAAACTGGTTCTTCTGGAAGTACGACCGAAGCTATAAGTTCGACGAGAAGACAGCAAATTATCAACCATACCACTACTGCGACAAAGCACAGGCAGAACAACGAGCCATCGATCGAGCAAAGTCCATGCTGGAGACGGTGGAAATTTGGAAACAATCTAACTACACATACTGATATGAACACTATTCATTTACACACTGAAGATCTAAAGGCTATTCAAGAGTTCGTTGACTCACAGACAGGGGCAACGTCCGAGATGTTCACTATCACATCAGACTCCAGTTCTGGGATAGGAAGTATCGTCAGCGTCAGTCTAAATGCCGTGGTCAATGGCCATCTGGTCACCATTACAAAAACCCTAGTGGATGAATCATCATGGTAGACGAGTACAAAGAACTACCACTCTACACTATTGAAGATAGCGAGGGAAACCCTTACATCTCAGTGGTGGACGACGAGGAAAGAATCAAGCTACGAATCCATACAGATGGAATAAACGACCGAAACTACCTTACGATCAAGAAGACAGCACTACCTGCACTGGTTGCAATTCTTGCAAGTATAGAGCTATGAGAGTGGGCGAAACGCATCCTGCAACTCTGGATTATATTCAGATGAGAGAACACTACGAACGTCTATTAATGGAAAGGCGTAGAGACGACAGACTGGATGCTAATCGTAGGGATGAGGTTATTCGTAGACAGAATCAGACTGATAAAGGTCAAATAGTGGATATAACGATATGAACGAAGACTACGATGTGGTTATTGATACACTACAGAAGAAGAGCGATATTCTTTGGAAGATGACTCAAGAGAATATCAATGCCGATATGTTCAATATTATGGATCAGATTAGACTAGAGCAGATAGAACAACTGAAGAGAGCGATGGAACTCTGGCGATGGAGAGACGATGGAAAGTAAAGGACAAATGAAGTGCCACTGCCATACCTGTCGACCAATAGACTATAGAGATCCCGAGTCTGTGTATATGAGGTTATGTCCTACCTGTGGAAACAAACGATGCCCCAGAGCTACCGACCATAGATACGAATGCACCAATAGCAATGAACTAAACCAAGTGGGGTCGCTATTTAGTCGTGATTTGGATAGGGGTGAATGAGAGTGGATGAAACGGACGATTATGTTGATCTAGGATTGTGATGACATACAGAACTAAATATTGCCCCAAATGCAATACGGAACACAAAAAACGTGGTCCATACTGCTCAAAGTCATGCTCTAATAGCATGCGCATCATCACAAAAGAGCAAAAAGCCAATCAAAGCGAAGGTATGCGCAAGTTTTTGAATGGTAACAGTGACAAAGCTGAGGAATTGCGCTGGAACATCAACAATTATGACCAAGAAGAGAAGGGTACTGACCCAGTTGGACCGATGGCACCCGATCTACAGCCTAATCAGTTCGTCCAGGGAGGCGATCTATGGTCAGAGGACGACAGCTGGTGACTTTCTCTATGGGAAAACGATGAAAAATCGTCTTGGAAGGCTTTACATTGGGCTTGACAAGAGGCATAATTGTCGGTGCAGGGTTTGAAGAGTAGAAATAGTGGGTTTTAGAGTAGAAAACCAAAGGTTTCGTTCTGGAAACACTAATAACCCTGTAAATTGTAGGGTTTTGTGATAAAGTTCTTTACAAATAATCAGGATTCAGGCATAATTCGTCTAACGAATTGAGAACTGAGAGAGAAAAATGAACGAATTGAAGATTGTTGTGTACCCTGCTGTTAACGGTAAGACTGAGATCCTGTTTAACGATAAGAAAGTGACCACTGGTAAAACTGGTCGTGGTCTGGAAGAAGTGGTTGAATTCCACTACAAGAAGATCACTGGTGTCAAGAAGGATTATGCCGAGATCATGGGTACTGTGACTGAGATGGTTGAGTCCAAAGCCGATAAATTCGACATCAATACTCGCTTCGGTTTCGTTGAGAAACTCGTGACCATGGTTGCCACAGGTGTTCAGCCTTCTGCCGTTGTTACTGGTGAAGGTGGCTTGGGTAAGACTTATACCGTGACCAAGACATTGGAAGCGAATGGCTACAAAGACATCAGCGATTTGGCTGACTTCCAAGTGGGCTCTGTGATTAACACTCGCAAATGCTTCACTTTCGTTAAGGGTTACTCTACAGCCAAAGGTTTGTACCGTACTCTTTTCGAGAACAACAAGTCAATCATTGTGTTTGATGACTGTGACGCTGTGTTGAAAGACCCAGTTGCGTTGAACCTGCTTAAAGGTGCTCTTGATTCTTACGGTAAGCGTATCATCAGCTGGAATGCCGACTTTAAGGACGAAGACCTGCCTAAGAGCTTCAACTTCGAAGGTCGTGTTATCTTCATCTCTAACATGCCTCAGAGCAAGATCGATCAGGCGATTCGCTCTCGCTCCATGATGATCGACCTGAGCATGACTCTGGACCAGAAGATTGACCGTATGGAGCACATTGCTTCTAGCGATGAGTTCATGCCTGAGTACAATGCTGAAGTGAAGGCTGATGCATTGGCTCTGATTCGTGAGATCAAGGATGACTGTAAAGAAGTATCTTTGCGTACCCTTATCTCTGTGTGTAAGATCCGTGCTGCAAACAAGGACTACAAAGACCTTGCTACTTACATGTTGACTGCTTAATTTTGGAGAATAGAATGCATACATTTACACTGACTGAAGAAGAGATGATGCTCTTGGAGATGTGCCTTGTGGATACACTGGAACGACTGCGTGATGCACCAGATGAAGAAGAAACATATGTTTCTGTGAGCCAATTACTGGACACAATATCAGCATGAACATAGTAAAGCTATTGGTACTCAAACGCATAATCCTAGAAGGATTATCAAAACCAATGACATTTTTGTTGTGGGGATTCATAATCCTGTTCTCATTGGCCACCGCACTTGACACAATTTTAAATTGACCCCCATAAGGCTATGTAGAATTATGCCCCCATAAAACAGTGTCCAGGGACTCCTAGCGTTTGGCAAAACCCGCCAAGCGTGACCGATCTCTTAGATTTTCAATATCACGACACCTCCCCTACGAAACCCCGATCCACACCACCCCTATAACCCCATAGAATTATGACCACTGACACCCCTACAGGGACTCCCCCTACAATGGAGCAACTCGCTGCCTTATACGCTGATCCACGCCATGAGCTTCTTAGTGAGATTACCAAGGTTCTGGAAAGTAGCCGTATTTGGGCAGGGATGGAATATACCTACCACCCCTTACATCCTCACAAGTATTTGCCCCTGCTAGCCAGAGTAAAAGAAGAGCTTCGGACTCTGGCGTATGAGCATGGGTGTTATGATCCAACGGTGGTCGCAAAGGTGCTAGGATGATCAACCTTCACTTCTCTATAGATAACCCCCATAAGGATGTATACCGCCAAGTGTTTTCAAAGAGTGGCGGGACTCCCTTTAGAAATAAGTATTGGGAATTTGGTATTATAAAATCTACTCAGGTTATTGGCTTTCTCTTTAAGGTCACCACCCAGTGTGATCATGCAGGTATGGAAATAGGGCTAGGATTCCTTGGGTATGAGGTAAGGTTTCATTGGTATGACAATCGACATTGGGACTATAAGGAGAAGCACTATGAATGGTGAGCTAATTGCCAGACTTGCTGAAAATGCAAAAAATGCCATGCCTATGGGCATATCTACTGAAGAGTGGATTAAGTTGTATAACGAGAAGTTGGTGGAATTGGTCGTTGAAGAAATTGCCGAGTTGTTCAACCTTCAGTTCACAGATGAGCAGTATCAGAGACGTATCGACAAAACAATTCGTAAACATTTTGGAGTGAATAATGAGTAAAGGTTTAGAGATCCCATTCGAGGTTGCAGACGGTATCGTGCTTGCATCGTTAAAGGAACATATTGGTTTTCTCAAGGAAGAGGTTCGTGCACATGTGGAAGAAGGTGCGTATCTACATCCTGAGGATTATCATAATTCCATGACCAAGCTGATTCCAGCCATGGAGTTGCTCGTTGCATATTACGGAGGCGACATTGAATAAACTAATAGAACTATGGGAAGACCTAAACGTCACCATTTCTGCAGACTCGAAGACGGGAAGCATTCTTCCTTCAGTGGCAGTCATCGTTGTGGCATTCGTGCTCGAGGTGAGTTTCGTTATCTTTATGATTGGATCATTTTATGAGTGGTGGACACTTTAATTACAAGCAGTGGGAAATTGGCAACATCGCCGATGAGGTGGAACAGCTGATTCTGGACAACGACTCGGAAGAGAAAGATCAATGGGGCGACCGCATGGGTTGTCACTTTACGCCCGAGACTATCGCTGAGTTTAAGACAGGGCTGGAGATTTTGCGTAAGGCACATATCTATGCTCAGCGTATTGATTGGCTGGTTAGCGGAGATGATGGTGAGGATTCTTTTCACCGTCGACTGAAACATGATCTGGAGAAGTTAAATGGGTGATACAATTTTCTACGGTTCAATTATTGCATTGTGTCTGGTATTCACTGGACATCCATGGCTCGGAATATTGGTATTTTTCTTAGCCATGTAGTCAACCGAAACACTGACTAAAGCGTTATATTATTAGGGAAACTTTTAAGGACTCCTATGTTGAAATCATATTCTCGTGACCTGATTCTTTCTGTGAAGGAAATGGTCTTGGAAAGAGGTTGGTCTGTTATGGAAGCAGCGCAAAAACTGCGACTCGATCCTGATGATGTTCAGGCGATCATGGAATTGTTGAAACAAATCCTGACGTAAGTTCTTGGAAGCCCTTGACAATATTGCTTTGTTAGGGTATAATTATATTGAGTTCGTTATTAACCTTTTGAAAGCAATACAATGTCTTACTTCATTCGTAATGGAAACACCTTTAAGGTGGCTGATGAAAAATCCCTCGACCTGCATGACCTGTTACCTGTTGGAAACTACACGGTAAAGGAAGACATGTTCGGTAACATGTTCCTTGAGATGATCGATACATTCGATCTACCCAAGCGTCTCTATGGCGACACCACTAAAAACAGTGGTCGTATTCTAAATACCTTCCTCGATCGTCCAGCGTCCACAGGTGTACTGTTGACTGGCGAAAAGGGTTCTGGTAAAACACTACTTGCAAAGAGTCTGTCCATTGAGGCAGCTAAGCAAGACATCCCCACCATTGTTATCAATGCCCCATGGCATGGTGATAAGTTCAACAAACTTATTCAGGACATCATTCAACCATGCGTCATTCTGTTTGACGAGTTCGAGAAGGTGTATGATGAGGAAGAACAAACTTCCATGCTGACTTTGCTTGATGGTGTGTTTCCTTCAAAGAAGTTGTTCATTCTGACATGTAACGACAAGTGGCGCATCGATCGACACATGCGTAACCGTCCAGGTCGTATCTTCTACAGCCTTGAGTTCAAAGGTTTGGATCAAGACTTCATCGTTGAATACTGTAATGACAATCTGAATGCCAAAGAGCACATCGAGAAGATTTGTCAGGTGGCTTCTTTGTTCTCTGAGTTCAACTTCGATATGTTGAAGGCATTGGTCGAAGACATGAATCGTTACAACGAAACTCCGCAAGAAGTTCTTCGTCTGTTAAACGCAAAGCCAGAGTACGATAGCGGTGCTCGATACAAAGTTGAGATGTTGCTTAATGGTAAGCCATTGGGTACTAACTTCTTTGAACCCGAATATGTGGAAGGAAGCCCTCTTTCCCCAAAGGGTATTCGTCTGGGCTGGGACTCTCAACCCAACGATCCAGACGCAGAAGACACATGGAGAAACGAGCCGTTCCTGCAAGACCACTTGGTGTCTATGATGCCGAAAGAAGGAAAGTTCGTGTTCGAGAAAGGTGACGTAAAAGTTATTCTGACTCGTGCAGTTGAGAAAACATTTCACTGGGATGCATTCTGATGAGCGATTATACACCAGACCGTTGGGTAGTACTTGAGTTTACTCACAAAGGCGTAACAACACGTAAAGTACTTGGAGGCTGGATTGGTGGATATGCTCGAGGTGATTCATGGCGACTGAATAGTGGTATCACTGAAGTTAAGGACGAAGGTGACTTCTTTCTCTTCAGTGGTTCCAGTGGTTCTGTCTACAAGTGTTGGAAACAATCTGAGGGTATGACAGGATTGTCTTCCAGCATCTATGAAGGTTTCCTTAAACAAGTCCAAGAGAGTAATGGTGAATATACCTTGGAAATGATTACTCCCTTTAGGATTGATACTGATGCTTGATATTTTCGCACCTACTTTACAATGGATAAAAGATGACTTTAAGTCTAACCGAATTCGCTTTTGCGTTGAGTTGTTTGCTTGGGCTATTAGTATTGGTTGCTCCATTACTATGGCGATTACCGTACCCAACCCTCCGCTTCTTGCTCTTTATCCCGTATGGATCACTGGTTGTGCTCTTTATGCTTGGGCTAGTTGGACTCGGAAATCTTTTGGCATGCTTGCTAACTACATTTTGTTGACAACTATCGACACAGTGGGGCTAATTAGGATGATGTTTTAATGGACATTCACATGATGGACATTCACACGTACTTCCCAACTTTTCTTTTACAGCACATTGATATTCCATTGGCACAGTCCGTGTCTCCAGTGGTAGATCGTTATCTTGCAATGACCACTGCTGAGATGTATGACATCGCTGGGCATAGAACAACTTATCAAGAAGGCGAGTTAAACAAAGCACTTAACGCTGAGCCAGAGATAGTTGAGTTTATAAAAGTTATTACTGATATGGGTAAGTCTTTTTTAGATTACAGAGGATTTAACTCTGACGCTATTCCGTTCAATCCTTTTGTGTTCGTCAATCAGATTGATAAAGGTGCTTTCTTTCATAGGCATGCTCATCCGAATTCAGTACTCTCAGGTGTGATGTACGTCGAGGCATATTCTGAGAGTGCTGGACTTATTATACATGACCCACGTCCTTATAAAGTTTTCAGAGAGTTGCCTCTTAAAACCCCTAACCTTATGAACGCAACAGAGATAAACCTAAGAGTGAAGACTGGGCTAATCTATATGTGGGACGCATGGATAGAACATGAAGTTCCTCAGAATCATTCTTCACTTCCCAGAAAAACATTGGTCTTCAACTTATAAATAGTTGCACTGGTTATAACTAAGGAAACCAAAATGGCACTAAAATTTACTCGAGACGAACAAGAATGGACAGTGTTGGAAACCATCGCTGGAGACCAAGACCGTTTATTTTGCTCAGCACAATCTGGCGATACAACTTTGGAAATGTGGGTTGATCGTTCTGCTATCGTAGACACAGAGCTTTCGCAAGAATAACTCCCTTTACTTTTATTCAGTGATAGGGTATAATAACTCTATTACTGGAGAAACTATATCATGAAACTCGCAATCTGTTCCGACTTACATCTAGAGTTCGGCGACCTGTTCTTTTCGAACACTGACAACGCAGATGTGTTAATTCTTTCTGGCGATATTTGCAAAGCCAGCGAAGTCAAGCAACGTGACATCTATGAAATAATGGAAGGCACCAAGTCTTCTCGCTTGCACGACTTCTTCAAACGCTGCACGTTCCAGTTCCCACATGTTATCTACGTGATGGGTAACCACGAACATTATGATGGCGACTTTGCCACCACCGTCACTAAACTAAAAAACAACTTAGCTTACTTACCAAACCTTTATATCCTTGACAAAGAGATGAAAGAAATTGGTGGCGTCAAGTTCCTCGGTGGTACTATGTGGACTGATATGAACAACGAAGATCCGTTGACCTTGTTCCACATCAAGCAAGTTATGAATGACTTTAGGGTTATTGATAATAGCAACCGCACAGTGCAGCGTAAAGTTCCCATCTACGAATATAACGCTGATGGTTCGTTGAAAAAAGACGAACGTGGATATAACATCCCTGTTGGTCATAAGTTCAAAGAATCGCCAGCCTTGTTTAGTGCAGAAGATTCAGTTGAAGAACATCGCAAGATGATTGACTACATCAAGGTAATGACAGCTGAGAAGCATGACGACAAGTTTGTTGTATGTAGTCATCACACACCAAGTTTTCAAAGCTGTGCTGAATACTACAAGAGTGATACTATTATGAATGGTGCTTATCACACTAATCTTGAAGAGTTCATTCTCGACCGTCCACAAATTAAACTGTGGACACATGGTCATACACATGATGACTTTGATTATATGATTGGCGATACTCGTGTTGTCTGCAACCCACGTGGCTACATCAAGTACGAGAAACGTGCATCAACTTTCGAGGTGAAGTATGTTGATATCTAATGATGATATCCGTAAGTCTTCCAGTATCAAGTATAATGCTACTGATAAAAACTATCAAGTAGTTGTTAGAAACGATACTGGAAGCTATTTTAGTGCTACCTTTGAGACAATCGAGGCAGCTGAAACTTTTGTTAATGAATGGATGAATAAACATGAATAAATCTTGGATCGTTCCCGTAGAGGAATCACCTGAAGGTGACTTCTACATCACCTTCAATGAAGAAATGCTTGCTGAGTCTGGTTTTGAATTGGGTGATAAGTTAGATTGGATTGACAACAAAGATGGGAGTTACACGTTGACTAAACAGAAAGATAAAGTCTGGGTAATGGTAGAATGCGTTTCTACTTTCCGTGAACGCTATATGGTAGAAACACCAGCTGACCATCCTGAGTATGCACTTGACACTGTTGTTTGCAACGAGGCTAAAGAGTTTTCACAACTGCATATCGGTGAACAAATCGTCAGCCATCGTGTCGTATCTAAGGAAGAAGCATTACGCATTTGTGATGAAGATAACGACTACAGTAGAGCTTGGAATGATGATATGAAGATGCACAGTTTCTTCACTAAAGAAGGAGAGAAGCGTGATTACTAAACTAGACATTAACCCACTACTTGGTTATCTGTCCGTGATTGCATTTAGCGTTGGTGCTATTTGCGTTACGTTACACTTTGCAGACCATATAGATGGTATTGCACCTAAAGGTGCTTACTATGATTGTAGGTTAGCTGAGATTAGTCCAGACTTTCCTATTCAAGTTAAAGAGCAATGTAGACAATTAAGGAAAACCACACTATGAGTAAAGTATTCACAGACGTAAGCGTCTTTCTAGCAGCAGTTGGTCAAGAGATTCCATCTGTCCCGCAACAAAAGGTTTCTGACCAAGCAGAGTTGTATAAGAAACTCATCAAAGAAGAAGTCGAAGAGTTCTGGGAAGCTGAAGCTGTCTCTGACGATATTGAGCAGATTGATGCTTGCTTCGATATGATGTGGGTCATCATTGGTTATATGAAATCTCGTGGATGGGATTGCGAAGGTATTTGGGATGAAGGTGCCAAGAGTAACCTTTCTAAAATTGACGCAACCACTGGTAAAGTTATTCGTCGTGAAGACGGTAAGATCCTTAAACCAGAAGGTTGGAAGCCACCTGACTTTACAAGGTTTACGAAATGATTGACTGTATGATTATGGGCGATAGCCTAGCAGTTGGAGTTGGCCAGATTCGTAAAGAATGTGTTACCTATGCCAAGAGTGGTATCAACAGCTATGATTATGTTAATCGTCATGTGTTACACACTGATGGCGCAGACAAACAAGCCAAATCTGTTATCATCAGTTTGGGTAGTAATGATACCAAGAACATCAATACATTTGAAGAACTTGATACACTACGCCAATTGGTAAAGGCAGACCGTGTGTATTGGATTGTGCCAGCTATTAAAGAAGACAAACGTAAGGCAGTATGGGCAGTGGCTAACAAGTACCACGACAATGTGATTGAATCACGTAACCATGAGCTTAGTCCAGATAAGGTACATCCTACACACAAAGGATATACCAGCATTGCGAACCAAACAAAATGATCACATTATACCTTGACATGGACGGTGTGCTTGCTGACTTTCACAAAGCATATCGTGTTTACGACCCAGAGTTTGATAGGAAGAAGTTCCGTCAGGCTGTTATCGACTATAAGATTTTTGAAGATCTTGAGTTCATGCCTAACACTCAGAAACTACTTAACCATGTGTGTCGTCTTCCAGTGCAGATTGAGATTCTAACATCAAAAGGTACGTTCGACCCATTCCAAGGTAATGAAGCTGCTCGTCAAAAACAAGTCTGGCTTAACAAACATAACCTACCTTGGAAAGCAAACTTCGTTCGCACTAAGAGCGAGAAGGCGCAGTACGCAACTCCATACTCAATCTTAGTTGACGACTCTATCGGTTGCGTACAACCTTTCACTGCTAAAGGTGGTCATGGTATTCTACACCTTGACTCTAACGTGCAAGAAACAATTGACACTATTGATAGACTACTGTTGCAGATCCCTGCAATGGATATACTTAACGGTAAATAATTATGAACATCTTTTATCTAAGCGAAGACCAACGTGAATGTGCTGAACAGCATGTCGATAAACATTGCGTAAAAATGATTCTGGAATATGCGCAACTCTTGTCTACTGCACATCGTTATCTTGATGGTGACAAATTTGTAGGCACCTCATCAACTGGACGTAAGAAAACATCATATATCCTTGACGGTGAGCGAGAGTCGATTCTTTATTCTGCTACTCATATTAATCATCCATCTGCTATCTGGTGTCGTGCCAACGTGCAGAACTATATGTGGTTGGCAGAGATGTTGGAAGTTCTGTGTGGTGAGTATACACATCGCTATGGTAAGGTGCATAAAGTTGAACGTGATGGTCTGATGCAGTTCCTTAAAAACAACTTCCCTCGTAACCTTCCTATCGGTCCATTTACCGAACCAACTCCAGCTATGCCTGAACATTACAAAGTTGCTGGTGATTCTATTCAGTCTTATCGTAACTATTACCTTGGCGACAAGCAAAGAATGTTTAGTTGGAAACACCGCAACCCACCATCATGGGTGCTAAATACATAAGTGACTTGATAAGGAAACCGATGCCGACTTACACATTCCGCAATAAAGAAACTGGCGAGCAATTTGACCAGTTCATGAAGATATCAGAGCTAGATGAATATCGTAATCAAAACCCCCAACTAGAAACAGTAATCACAGGTGCTCCAATGATGATGGATCCTATGCGTGCAGGTGTACGCAAAATAGATAATGGGTTTAAAGATGTTCTCCAGCAAATTCACACACGTACACCAGGGAGTACGTTAGACTTATAACAACAGGGAGTTAACCACATGGCAAGAAAAAATCCTACGCCAGAGACGACAGCAACAACAGAAACTGCTAGACGTGGAGAAAGAGGCGTAGCAACGAATGCTTTGAAGATTCGTTTAGATCATCTTAAAACCTTCCAGCCATTAACAGACAATCAGAAGAAATTCTTCGATGCCTATAAAAGAGGAGACTATTTCGTTGCACTTCATGGTGTAGCAGGTACTGGTAAAACTTTCTGCGCTTTATACAAAGCCATTGAAGAAGTTCTCGACAAGAGTAACCCCTTCACCAAAATCATTGTTGTTCGTTCGGCAGTTCAGTCTAGAGAGATTGGGCATTTGCCTGGAGACGTTAATGAGAAGATGGAAATCTTTCAACAACCATATAGACAAATTTGTGAGACCTTGTTCGACAGGAAAGACGCATGGGATCGTCTTGAAGAACAGGGGCACATTTCATTCATCTCCACTTCTTTTATTAGAGGTATGTCCTTCGATGATGCTATCATTATCGTTGACGAGATGCAAAACTTAACATTCGAGGAAATTGACACTGTTATGACACGCGTCGGCTATCGTTCTAAGATTATGTGGTGCGGAGATTACCGTCAAACTGATCTAAATAAGAAGAAGAACGATATGTCTGGCATATTGAAATTCTTTGACATCGCATATCATATGGGTGCGTTTACAAAGATTGAGTTTACTCCTGATGATATCGTTCGTTCATCGCTCGTAAAGGATTATATCCTTGCGAAGTTAAAATTCGAAGATCTCTCTGAAGGAGGCGACAATGATCACAGCAGAACAATTCCACCATCTATTTCCAAGAGCGCAAGACCCTGAGTCTTGGGCTACCTCGATGAATGATGTATTTCCTACATATGATATTAACACACCAGAACGTGTAGCAGCATTCTTAGCGCAATGCGGACATGAGTCTGGTGGTTGGACTGTTTTCGAGGAAAATCTTAATTACTCCGCTAAAGGTTTATGCGGTATCTTCAAGAAGTATTTCCCTACTGAAGAAGCAGCTAAACCTTATGAGCGCAAGCCAGAAATGATCGCTAATAAGATCTATGCTAACCGCATGGGTAACGGTGGTCCAGAATCTGGTGACGGATACAAGTACCGTGGACGTGGTCCGATCCAGTTAACTGGTCGTGCTAACTACACAGCGTTTGCCAAAGAAATGTTTGAAGACTGGGAAAACGTAGTTGAGAATCCAGACTGGGTTACGAGCGATCGTGACTTTGCTTTGATGTCAGCTATTTGGTTCTGGAATAAAAACAAACTAAACGTGCAAGCAGATAATGGAGACATCAAGTTGATGACTAAGAAAATCAACGGTGGCTACATTGGTCTTGAAGACCGCATTAAACACTATAACGAGGCGATACATTTATTGACATAATTATGTTTGAACATATACATCATGACATACCAAAACTTGAACGTGACACAGCTCCCGATGGCTCTCGAGTATATCGAACACCATCGGGGAATGCTTACCCCAGCGTTACCACTGTCACAGGATTGCTCGGAAAAGAAGCAATCATCGCATGGAGAAAAAGAGTCGGAGAAGCAGAAGCCAACCGAATCTCCACCACCGCAGCAAAACGAGGAACAAGAGTTCATACCCTCTGCGAGAATTATCTCAACAATGAGCAAGTTGAACCAGACTTCTTCGAGTACCACATGTGGCATTCGCTTGTACCAGTCCTTAATGACATTAACAACATCAGAGCACTAGAGAAACCTTTATACTCTGACCACTTGCAAGTTGCAGGTACTGTTGATTGCATTGCTGAGTTTAGAGGTAAGTTGTCAGTCATTGACTTCAAGACCTCAAAGCGTATCAAGAGTCGTGATGATATTCATAACTACTTTATGCAATGTGCAGCTTATGCTGTTGCCTTTGAAGAACGAACAGGAATCTCTGTTCCACGATTGGTGATTATCATGGCAGTAGATGATAACGATCCGATTGTCTTTGTTGAGAAACGAGACGAGTGGATTGGAAAGTTTATCGAAGTACGTCAGCAATATAAATCATTGCGTGGCGTGTAATACTTTACTTCTGAGAAGAAGTCAGGTATACTAAAAGGATGGTTGTAATCCCTTCAAAATGAAGGAGTTCTGGACGGGAGTTCGACTCTCCCCATCTCCACCAAAAGCATTTGCGTATTAGCCGAACCAGAAATGATGTATTCGGGGGAATGTGAATCGAGAAGTGCTTTTG
>JAULBY010014656.1:0-21716 GCA_032358315.1 Ophiocytium majus | reverse complement strand
CTAACCCTAACCCTAACCCTAACCCTAACCCTAACCCTAACCCTAACCCTAACCTAAACCTAACCCTAACCCTAACCCTAACCCTAACCCTAACCTAACCGTTTGCCATGTACTAGCTAGTACTATCAGGCGGACACTTGCACGTGCGCAACAGGCAGCAGGCAGCACACACACTTGCGGTGATTTCACACTGCATCACGTGTGCACGTTGCTGCACGTCAACAACGAATGTACACTGTGGGTGCATGCCCCCTGTCGGCGGCAGCACTACTGGATGTACTTATCTAACTTAACACCTTTGGCATGCACCACCGGCACTGCAAGTGCCGCTGCCACTGCCGCTGCCACCACCACTGCCGTTGCCGCTGCCACCGCCACCACTGGCCACAGCAGCGGCTGCAGCAGCAAGCCTGACATGCAGCCTGCTGCACTCCTCCCAAGGCTGTCTGTGCCCCATTGCATCCACCTGCCAGCACAGCAAAACACCAGCAAACGCATGCAGCAGGCACTCAGGCCTGCACGGCTGACACACTGGGCTTTGCAGATGCCACATTCTGGCGTGACTTTACGTTTATGTGCCCTACCTATATGAAAACTCATCTACTACGTAGTAGGAGCGATAAACTCTAGGTCTCCTACATACAGAGGTGTGTACTTCCGCGCCCTAAGCGGAGTTTATACAAGCACTTCGAAGTATACATTTACGTATGCAGCAAGCCACGCTGAAGCAATGTCTGAACGTGACCGCAGAGAGTTGGGTTGCAGCAGGTGTGCACACACCACAAACAGCAGGACAGGTTCCACATTGAATAACGTTTCCCAAAACGGCAACCTTGTCACGCCACACCACTCAACAGGTCTGTAATCCATCGCTGCCCATGCAACTATCCACTGTTCAGCGACAGATGGACCAGTGGCCACAGCCGCCCTTACCTGCTGCAACACAAGTTTGAAGCACCGCCCGCAGCCATCCACACACACATCGCTGCCGCCACCGCCGCTCTGCCCCACCCGCTGCTGCCATGAGACCACACCCGCTGCGGTCGTGCTGTCATACACAGGGTCTGCTGAGCAAGCCGGAGGCTGGTGCACCACGCACACTGTGCGCGTGCCGAACGCCCGGCACAGCCACGTCCTGTGGTGACAGCCCAGGCGACAGTGCACACAGGTAAACACATATTTTATTATTAACAGCAACAGTGATGTGACGGTGCTGGTGATTGCAGGCACTGCATTAAATGCCCCATAGGAGGGCAGCTGCCGCAGGCGAGGCAAGGCACCTGCTGCCATGCAGGGCAGGATGGTGTGTGTGCACAGCCGGAGTTGCAGCTGGCGGCACTGCGGGACCGGTGGTGCGCTTGCTCACAGCAGCTGCCATGTGGCGCAAAAGAAGGTTGTATGTCGCCACCAACCGGCAGCACACATTATTGCCAGCGGTGTTCATGTTGGAAAAGGTTGCCACCAAGTGGTTAACATACATGATAGTGGTAGATACTCCATAGACAATAATAGATTGCGCTTACACCCGAGTGAGTCACAGCTCGCGTGGAATGCACAGAGTTAAGGGCCTGCGGCCGCCTGCGATGCCAGCGCTGCGCGTGCAGGCGCCACTGGTTCTGATGTGCAGGCTGCAGTACCGCTGAGCAGCGGGCCCATGTGCGCATCCTCAAGGCCGATATAGGACGTGCTGTACAGGGTGACTGCCGCCATGGCGCTGAGCTGGCGCGCTACATGCACGCGCGCACTGGTGCTGCTGAGCAGGTTGCAGTAATAGTAGCGCTGAGCAGCCTCACCTGTGGCATGATGCCTTCGGCCCTGTGCACTGTGCAGTGCACCACAGGTCCACGTGCTCCACGGCGTTCTCCCCTGCGCACGCGTGTGGGACACATCATTGTAATGTGCTACACTACCATGGTAGTGTCATTGGTGGACAGTGCGCAGCGCACAAGGGTGCACCATGCGGTAGGTCACTTGCTCAGCAGATGGTAGACCGCAAGTTTGACACCGCACATGCCGTCTGGTGTGACAGACTGAAAGTACTTCGACTGAACTCCTCTTGAGGCACAGAAAGCCCAGAGCATATGGCTTTGAAGTACTACTTCGAAGCGTGTACACAGCTGACTGGCTTACAAGGACCACATGTGCTGCCTTTTCATAATTGCTTGTGCAGTGTCAACCTTGCACTCCAGCAGTAGGTGGCTGGCCACCGAAAAAAAAAACGCGCCACAGCCGCTGCCGCACCTTCCCTGCTGCCTCCAGTGAACTCCCAACGCAGAGTGACCGCCATCCCTCCACCTGACAGTGCGCCCTCTCCCCTTCCGCCGCCGCTACCATCAGTGCTGCTGTCACTGTGTGGGCCCGCGCCACCGCTGCGAAGGTGGTCGCACATGGTAGCGTTCACAACCTCAAATGTGCTGAGCGGCGCGAATGTGACAGACATGACGTGGCGGCCTATGGAGAGCGCCCCAATGTAGCCCCTGAAGGGCTGCAGGTCGGGTGGTGGGGCGGCAGCTGCTGTGCCTGTGGTGACACGCACGCGCGACAATTGCCAGGCCAAGCATGATCAAAGAATGGGAAACGCATGGTATATGATGCTACTACTGTACCAGAAGTATTCGACATTTGGTGTAAATACATCTTCGAAGAAAGCGAAAGACGACACGAGACCAAGTGCAGCGTCAGACCCCAAAACCAAGCGCAAAAGCAGTAGTGGTGGGGTCACTGTACTGTGTCTTGCCGTTGATTATTATTTTGTGTGTGCCCACATGGGCAACGCATGTACGAAATGGTAAAGCTTTTACCTGCTGAAAGTTTGGCTTTGCTAGTGTTGATATATACTTCAAAGTACTTCAAATACATGTATATTACTGGAATTAGGTCATTGTACAACATCCGGGCAGTCCGGGATATCACCTGCGGCTCGAGCGTGCACCTGCAGCGTGTCTTGGCACGCATGCACGAAATGCTGCTGTTGTGTTTAGTAGTCACGGCCCTGTCGGCAAACATATACTTGAAGTATGTCTCTGATGCAAGCCTGTACTAAATGCATGTACTTTATCAATTACAGAGCCTGTACTACATACTACAAAGTACGTACTACATGTGAAGCAGCTGTACAAGCAACCCATGCACATTGGTGCCAGCTTTGCCCACCAAGGGTTGCAGATGCAGATGCCGCCTGGCAATTGGCATTTGGCGTGCTTCCCCTGGCGCTGCATACGCCACTGCAGCCCTGTATCTCAAGTTCTGAGCACCGTACATGATGGCGTTTAAGACCTAGTTCCTTAACATACCAGCCTTTCAGCCTCCTCGGAAACCCGTTTACCATGTGATGCGCAGGAAACCGGGTTTCTTCGGGCAACACCCAGTTCTGTACCCACATATGTGTACACATACCAGTACTACTAGGAGTATGTACATGCATTTATACATGCAATCAACCTGGTACCTTACATTCATACCTGCGCTGCTATCATACGTAAGGGTATGTGAGAAGTACTCTTGTACCAGGTAGTACATAGTTGAAGAAGGCAAGTGCTGCGTATCAAAGAAAGGGGGTGTCTTTGTTGAAAAGGACCATCATGTACGGCACTGCGTGGGTGCGCACCCCTTGCAGCCAGTGTGCGCTAGGCAAGCTGGCCAGCACCACCGAGGCAAGCCAAGCAAAAGGCGGAACAACTGGTGCATGGTAGGCTGGTCACTCACCAATGCCGGCGGTGGTGCTCAGAGTGATGGGGGGGGCATCGCGCCTGACGACGCACGCCACACCCACCTCTTTGATCAGAGTGCCAGGCAGCAGCCTGCTCAGCAGCAGAGGCATCACAGGCACCTTGCTCAGCAGCAGGTGCATCATTTGCGCTTTGCCCGCATGTGCCCGGGATGGCACGGGGCGCTGTGCAACATGGTACATTGTTGTAAGCATGGGAGACCCATGCATGTGACAGGTGACTGAACAAACACGGCAAACTAATGTTATAAATACTACAGCAGGTTGCATATGGAGCCGAATTGCAGCCAGCGGTCAGAGACAGATAGGGGACAGTGCTGTGGGCAGCAGCTGCTACTCCGTATTCGTATGACCATCTTATAGTGTGTGGTGGCACGCAAGTGCATAGCATCACATCTGTTGAAGTGCATTGAACTGCTACATGCCGGCATGCCTGACCTGGGGTCTTGCCGACACGCCGACCAGCGTGCAATAATAAACCTACATACTATAGTCTATAAGTACATGTATACACATATTACTAGTAGTACATACATGCAGTATTCACCCTAAGTTGGGCGCAGCTGCAAAGCATGGCACAGCTAAGTCCTGCATGCGGACGCAGACTCTGCACAAGAGCACATGGCATGCCGCCACCACGGCAACACAGGTACCGACCAGCTGCAACAACACCGGCACCAAGCATTGCAGCAGCAGCACCACCACCACCACCACCATCACCGCAACCAGCAGCAGCACAGATACTGCACCGTACGCCCACCTGACGAGGTACTTGCGCGTTTCCCACGGCCCGCAGGCCACCTGTTTGGCATCCGCTGCCAGCATCGCCGCCACCTCCGCGGCAGGCATGCCTCCAGACACCAGCTGCCGTGCCTTGTCCGCAAGCTCAGCAGCAGTGGTGGTGATAGCGGCGGCTGCGGTGGCGGCAGTGCCCTGCTGTGCATCAAGCCCGTCGGCGATGCCTGCAGCAGAGGACAGCATGTGGAGGGGGGACAGACATACATAGCGTGTTTTACAGCAGGTGGCGCCATCCAAACATCCCATGGCGCATGTGCAAGGGGCCAGGGTACACACACAATGTGAAGCAGCACAGGAAACAAGTGGTGCATGTGGAGGTCAGCGCACGCTGACAGACACGTTTGTGCGAGGCGCCTGCACAAGTGTGCGGTGCCCACCACCGTGCGCACCAAGCCTGCGGCACAGGCCTGAGTGACACTCTCTCTCTCTTCGCGCTGAACGCCCAATACAAGACTGCACACGAAAACAGTGATCATAGAGCAGCCCCGGCTGTCTGTTGGCTAGGGCCACACACTACAGTAGACACTGCTGCTGTGTGAACAACTGCGGCAGCCCCCACCACAGTCATGCATGCACCCAGCCCTGTAAGTGCCACACCCAACACATGTGGCAGCGGCCAGCAATGGCGGGCGCAACACCGGAGCGCAGGCCGCTGCTGTGCACCTTTGTCATGCACGGTAACGCTGTGCGGCTGAAGCATGACAGCGCGCCTGTCGCTACCACGCCTGCCACCCAGCTGGGCGCCGCCCACTGCCGCTGCCTCCTGCACTGTGCCACCAATCGGCGGTTTCAGAACAATTTCGTGCAGCGGCGGCGGCGCGGCGGCCACTGGGAAGGCACCACCAGTGCTGTTGCCACCGGCAGCGGTGGTGGTGGTGGAGGGGTCTGGGAGTTGGGGGCGCTGCACCAGCAGCACGAGGCTGAAGTCGCTCGTCTGCGTGTGCACACGCAAGACACAAGGGTAGCGTGTGGTGGTGCGGTGGAGAGTGGAAGTGGTGGTGAAGATGTGGAACAGATTGGTGGCCATGTGGGTGGCGCTGCAGTGGGCAGAGGCGAATGACAACGCTGGTTGGCTGAGTGCGTGGGCTGCTGTCCCGGGCCTTGTGGCACTTGCAATGGGGCAGCACCAGTGAGACATCCGAATCACACCTGGGGTGTGGCGCCTGCTGCCGTGTTCAGAAAAATGCGAACTGTGACATGCAACTACAAGTGTAGTACTGGTGAACGCTGCTTGTTCTGGTTGCCACACTGCTCACCAGGCGTCCACAACAATGGAAATGCTGTGAGCCGCAGCAGCAGCAGCAGCAGCTTTGTTCACTGGCGGTTTTGCGAGTTAACACAAGCCGCTGGTTGTGTACTGCAAACAGTCATGCCGAGGGTACTGCAGAGGATGGTGCAAATGCAGCCTTGTCCGCAGTCACAGCCAAGTGCCTGCCTGCTGGCGTCAGTGTCACAGGGACCACGCTGCAGCACGCATATTTAGAGAAAAACTATAAGTTGTACTTGAGACTGCGGCTGCCAAACTACATGTATGAACACACTTGCTTGCCTTTCACAGCCTGCTCATGTGGAGTGGGCCTGCAGCAGCACTGCACAGCCACGCTTTACAGGTACTGCACCCCGACTAATGGTATACTTGAAGTACTACGTACTACTGTTCCCCCTCTGGCCTCAAGTGCATTGCACTCTCGCGCATTCGCGCGACATTGTTTACCCCTCTGCATATGGCGCTGTCAGCGTGTGCTTGTTTACATGACAGCGCCAACTATTTTGGGGGCGGTGGCTGGCATAAATAATACTGTATGGGGGGGGGTGCGCATGGCCCTCTATGGCAACCTGGCGGACGACCTGCCCTGGCAGGTCGAGCCCTAGCCTGCCAGGGCAGGCCGACCTACCCTAGCAGGTAGAGCCCTAGCCTGCCAGGGATCAGGTCGCTGGCAGCAGTGGTTGTTCTTGATTGGTCAGAGCACTTTGTGCGTTACTGTGCATAGACTGCCGGGCATGTGTCATGGCCACGAGTGTGCTGGCATGCATGACATCGGCTCTTGCATGCCCACAAGTGCATATAAGCAAACTACTGTAGCACATTGTTCTTCTAAAGTACGGTTAAACCATAATTACTTCAGAAATAAAAGTAAAGTACAGTATCATAATGATGATATCTTGGATTATGATACCGGTATACTGCTCCAAAGTACAAACTTCAAGTGTGAGCCACAGCGTCATGTGGAAACGAAGTGCAGCAGAGCGCCACTGCCGCGATGCTGCTGCTCTTGTCACGCCGCGCATTAGATGCCAATTTCAACTGCTCAACTGCAAGGTGGGCCAACTCCAGCTCATGTTTCCAGCCACAGGATACTCACCTCGCCCATCCTGCATGTGAAGTTGACTTCCAGCACCGGCCCCTGAGTGCGCGCTTCGCACACAAACAGTCCCAGCTTGCCAACAGCACCCCTTGCCAATACCCCCCGCACGCACACGCACCCGCCCCCATCAAATGCGCACCCTCCCTCATAGAGCGCCAGCAGCCCACCACCGCCACCACCACCAGCAGCGGCGGCGGCGGTGGAGGTGCTGCTGGCAGTGTTGGTGGTGGTGGCGGCGGGGTTGTGAGTGTTATGGCGTGATGGTGCTGGAGGGGTCACGGGCACCCGGCGGCCGTATGGCAGCTGCTGAGCGGTGCGCGCCTGGGCGTGGAGATGGTAATATGGGGGGGAGCCTGCGCACATGAGAACGGTTACAACACATGTGTACATAGTACAGATTGGTATTGTATGTAACGGTACGAATTTAAAGTTGTAAGGGTGCGTGGTTCGGTGCGGTTGCAGGCTGCTGTGAGGGTTGTGCGGGAGAGCCTGCGCACACGGGAACCTTGTATTACCTACAAAGTACGTCGAAGTGAAGGTGAAGACTTCAAGTAGGTAAGCACATGTTGCACAGATGTGGAAGTTTAATGGTGTGTGGGTGGGTGCAGTCGCAGGCTGGTTTGAGGGGCGGGTGATGGGCAGGAGATGCTAGCGGGCATGCACGCAGTACACATGAGGTAGGGATACCACGGTACATGCAAACATATGGGAGGGCTGCGCACACGATGGTTCTTTTGATAATTCGGTGCAGGGTGATGTCAGCGTGCACAGAGGAAAGATGCCTGCCATCCAAGGTGTGTTGGACAACTTACAATCAGAAGGAAGCACTGCAACCAGGCATGGCCCCAATTGCCGCCCAATGCCATGCTGCACCCCTCAAACACCATGGAAGCGCGCTTCAATGTCGCACATACTACTTCAAAATAGCGTAATATATACTTGAAGAAGTATTTCGAGGTATAGTGTACATACATACTTCGAAGTATGTACTTAGTACCTATTATTATTTCTTCTACTAGAAGTATTACAGGATACTACTAGTAGTATATATATACTACGTAGTATATATATACTGCAGGCCGGCAGCTTCAACTCTCGCGCACCTGCGTCACCGTGCTGCACCCCCTCCACAAACGCCCCCCCTGCTGGTGCTGCGCCCCTGTTGAAGTTGGTGCTCAGCGGCAGGTGCACCACACAGCGCGCCCCCGCCCCCGCCCGCCTCAGGCACTGCCGCAAAGGCATCCAAAAGGCCTCTGATGCTGCCTCCAGCAGTGCCTCTGACTCATCCCACCGTGGGGGAGGTGGCGCTAACGCACCTTCAACTTGCATGTCAAGTTGAAGTTGTTGCTGGTGCTGCTGAGCACCGTCCGCTGGCTCTGCGTCGGTGACTCCGTCTGCCACTTCTGGCGGTGCCACCATGCCAGCTGTGTTGTTCTGTTCTGCAGGCGGGTCGGCAGTCATCCCATGACTGTGCTGGGCGGCTGGCTCAAGGCGCTTGGCCCGCAGCTGCGGCACCAGCACCTGCAGCACCCACCCCGGTGCAAAGAGTGCGCAGCTCACACCCGCATTCACACTCACATCTAGCGCCTGCAGCGACGGCGGTGACGGCGGCAGCAGCAGGCGAGTGGCAGCCGCAGCGGCAACGGTGGCGGCAGCGGCGGTGGCAGCGGTAGTGGCAGCGGCAGTGGTGACAGCAACAAAAGAAGCAGCAGCAGCGGTGCTTAACCACGGCTCGAATACCACCCACGCCAGCAAGTGGGCAGCACCCAAGTCCTGTCGCGTGCTGTGAGTACGTAGTGACTGTTCCAGTATGGGGGTGGGCAGGCAAGCACGTTTCCAGCGGTCGTGCAGGCATCGATGCATGGCCATAGGCAGCTGCTGACGATGCAGTGTTAACATCAGAAATGCCACTCGTGTCTGCATGGGAGCCAATGCAGATGTACAATCGAGGAAGTTGCACTTCAATGCGTAATCAGCAGTGCACACCTTGTGAGAGTCAAGGCCCTGTCCGCCAAGCGCGTCCCTGCCACAGGCGTCTATGCATGTGTACACACATCCTGGCACTTCAAGTACTTGTAGTTGAACGCATGTGCTCAGCAGAAGTGCAGTGCAGACCTTGTGAGAGTCAAGCCCCCCTCCGCCAAATGTGTTCCTCCCGAAGGCGTCTATGCCCATGTACACATCCCAGCGCCGCTCCTCAGCTCGCGCCGCTGACAGGGCTGGGTACGTCTCCTGCGGCAGCAGCAGTGCTCAGCGGCACATGCGGAGGCTGTGCTCAGCAGCAAGTGGCACAAGCATGGTGCCGCTCAGCAGTGCATACGCTCAGCGAGCACACACCGCAGAACAGGGGTGGCTGTCGAATGTGGTACCGGTACACAATACACGTTGGCGAGACAGAGCGTGAGTTGATGGGTTGTCCATGCAACAACCCCGTGCTGTGCATTGGCATGTGCTCACTGGCATTGTGTGTGTGTGCTCAGCAAAACCGTGTCAGCAGTGCTCAGCAGCTGCCTGTGCATGACCAAGTTTTCGCCGCACGCTGCAGCGCTCAAAACAGCAGTGTGCTCAGCAGAACCCCGGCGGCGCACACCACTGGTAGTGCCAGCGGCAGCAGCCTGCTGCTGCTGCGCCGCAGGCCGCACCACTGGTGCCGGACGGAGGCGCAGGCATGCAGCCACCTTATAAATGTGTCTGGCACTTGAGAACTGGGGCAAGCACCGTGCACCTGTTTTGTAGCATGGCAGGCTTGCAACAAACAACAGCACCGCGCACACAGCCGCCCAGGTGACCACATGCGCACACACACCTTCCATGTGTAGTTGACAAAAATGCCATCACACACGCGGAACCACGGTGCGTTGTGGTTGTTGAGCTGGTCCTGCCACTTGAGCTCGCCCGTGTCGGCGGTCACACTGTCATACCAGAGTACCACAGACGTGCCACCACTGGCCTCCCGTGATAGCAGCGTCAGGCGCTGTTGCCGCCGGCGTAAATGGCGGTGTGACACGGGCGGCGCAAGCGGGCAGGAAAGAAGCAACGGCAGCGGCGGTGGAGGTGGTGGTGGCAGCAGCAGCGGTTGCGGCAAAGGTGCAGTGGCGTGGATGGCGGCGTCAGGCAGCGCCCAGAAGTGTGCAATATGAGCGGTTGTTTGTAGGTGCACGTGTGTGATGGTGGTGCACGCCCAGCAGCAGCCCCAAACGCAGCGGTGCTCAACGGCAGCGGCAAGGGCATGGAGTGTGCATTGCTGCAGCAGCAAAGGTGGAGTGGCCGCTGCAGCGGATGCAGAAGGGTTGAAAGCGATCCAATAATGGCGGGCAGCTGCTGCCTGCATGGCAAAGAGAATGGAGACATAAAGTCGGACAAGCACTTCCACTGTGGCGGTACGGACGGTGGCTCACTTACCTCAACAAAGTGTAATAGGTGCTGGAGTGGTTGACCGTCACCAGCCTTGACCTGCACGCATGCAGTCAATGGCGCCCTGGCAGTAAAACTCATGTGAGGCGGCCGTTGCATTGCTGTACTTCAGAAGGATGTTGCACATGCTGGCACGCGCAACGGTATCCTTACAATCTGTATGTATACATGTACATGTATGTACACATACTACGTAGTACTTCAGTATATCGTATGTACAGCACCAGCGTTCAAGAAGCCCGTGCCACCACTGTCATCATGGTGCGACATGGAGGGCAGTGGCTGAGCGCACAGGCAACGCTGTGCAGAGCTGGCAAACTCAGTGCCGGGTGTGCTAACGTGGGCGCCGCAAGTGCCACCAAGCCTAGCCCCCTGTCACAGCACATCACGTTGGAAGGACTACTGATGTAGTACTGTATGATGTAAGTATATGACAAGTAATATAATAGCGATGGACACTGCTCTGCCCTGAAACCCTCATGCCCACCCACACTTGTGCCCACCAGTCACACGCGTCTATTCCTCTGTAGCATTAGCCAGGTCGGTGCTGGCACCACTGCTCGTGAACATACTTCGAAATATTCTGCGCACCTCGTTCTCGATGTTGATGAGCCAGCCATCAAAGCCATGGTCCTGCGCAATGCGCACCATCTGCTGAGCAGTGGTCTCCGCCGCCTCTCTGTCGCAGAACAGGTCCTCCTCGCACAGCTTCTGCCCGCCGCCCCACTCCGTGATGAGTGTGCCCAGCAGGCGGCAGCCATGTCTGTGATGCTCAGCAGCGGCAGTGGTCAGCAGCGGCGGTGCAGAGCAGAAGCAGTGCTCAGCAGCAGCAGCAGCAGCAGCAGCAGCAGCAGCAGCTGAGCACGGCGGCAGCGTAAAGCAGTAGCATGCGGAAGGGCAGTGTTGAGACACACCGGCAGCAGGTGGAGTACGCTGGGTAGCAGCTGCCACCATGCCTAAGAAGGGCGGTAATGCAGCCACACAGCCACCGGGCTTGGCTCACATACATGATGATACATGATGATACAAAACCATGTGGGTGCACGTACTTGTACTTTCTAACACAGATCTTGAGTAGTGCCCCGCTGCAGGTAGCGTTTGTGCCACCCCCCCCCCCAATGCACGGGGAACAAAGTGGTGTCAAGACACGCTCGCGATGGACATCGGTGACACAAGACTACAGTGCGTGAGCGGATTCCCCACGTACCTGTGTGCAATGTCAATCCACCCCTGCGGTGGTATGGTCACGAGGGCGTGGCTGAAGTATATGAACACGTCCACGGCGTCCCAGTCATAAAGCCGAAAAGCCTCCTCCTGCACAAAACATTCCGTGATATGGCAGCAGTTATATAGGCATCTTTCTACTTCCGAAGTATGAGACTGATGTAGAGTGTGGAGCAACAGACAGTGTTGCAGCAGTGTGCGCACGATGCGCGTTTGGCTGCACTGGTGTGCGCCCACACGGTCAGGTGGAGCAGTAGCGAGCATCTGCATAATACATGATTGAACAGGCACAAACACCGTGTGCACGATGCACATGCTCTCATCAGCACGGTACTGTAACTACTCTGAGCGATGATGGCCAATAACAGGTGGCACACACAGCACAGTAGCACTTCCCATGTCTGTATAGACAATGTAGCGGCGGTGGCGGTGTCCAGGACAACAGGGGTGCAGTAGCAGTTTCCTCACTGCTTGTACAGCGTATCATGCTGCATATGCGACAGTGACGGAGACAAAGGCTTCAACGGCAGCTGTGGTGGTGGTTCGGACAGCAACAATAAACACTGCCGTCACAGAGGCATTGCTGTCATCATTGCCATGGACGCCGCAAAGCACTGCTGCTGCTGCTGCTGCAGGGCCACAACTGCAATCCCTCCGTACTGCCACAATTGACAGAGTAGTGTGGTGCTGCATTGTCAGCCATATGTTGGCACTTGCATGCCGTCAGACCCCCCACCCCCACACTCACATACGGGTGCTACCTGACAGCAGGCGCCACATTTTGGCATGCCGCATGCGCGTTCTCACAGCGTAAAGGAACACAATATTGCTACAATCTCACCGGGTGATAGCCCCTGCCAAGCACGTGGCGGTCCAGCAGGTACCCCCCATTCATGTCGTGACAGACCACCAGGCGCGTGCGCTTGGGCAGCGGTTGAAGTTTTAGTTGAAGTTTGTGGTGGTCTGCACGCGCAAACTGTAGCGCCTCCGGCGCCCCCCTGCATGAGTGGAGCAGCAGCAACAGTGGGCGTGGGGTGACATGCTATTTAGCAGCAGAAGCAGCACTCACCAGCGCTGCTGCGGCGGCTGTGAGCGCAGGGGGGGGGGGGATATTGAGGCGCCATAGCAGCAGCAGCATGCCAAAACAACAGACCTGCCTTGGGCACGACTTGCTGGTCTTGCCAGCGGTGGCACTGTAGTGCTGGTGCGCGCACTGCTTGCTGCCAGTGACATGTGCGGTGCTCCACCATTTTGTTGAGTGCTGCTGCTTATGCTGCTGGTGTGCCTGCTGGAACTCTGCATGCCTGACACAGCTGCTGCATGTTGGTATCCAGCCAGTCACCTGTCAGTCACAACTGCAGACATGTTGCCCCTGCCCACGCTCACAGAGGGAGGAGGCATGGTGCCCTACCCCACAACTACGAGCACTCTCGCTCAGATGCACCTGCCAGCTGGTGCAAGCGGCTGCTCTGCTCTGCTGTTGCTGCCGCGCCTGAGGTTTTGTTTGCCACAAATGTACAAACTTCAAGCACGTGACATGCCAACTTCAACTGTGTTCTGCGAGAGTTCTCACCTGTAATGCAGCAGCTCTGCTGTGGTGCGCAGCGGCTCTATGACAGGATCCTGCACCCAGTTGCTCGCTGCTGACTCAGCCACATGCACCTCCTGCGTGAAACGCTTCTCATCAGCTGCGCCCGACCGGTCCTGATGTTGCTGCCGCACTGGCTGCCCTGTGCTTGTGCTGCGCTTGCGCAGTTGCCTCAGGACATCCTGGGCCTCTCTGTCCAACCGCCGCCCGTTCCTGGACCGACACCACCAGTGTGTCAGCGCCAGCAAGACGCAGCTCAATCCCACTGCTAGCGCAGTCGCCGGTGACTCAAGCTGCATCATCATCGGGATGAATCAGCAACTTCAACTTGTCCTGGGCTTTGGGCTTGGCAGCGGGTTGGGTGCGCGTCGCAAGCCAGCGCTAGGTCGCTAGGATATGCAGCGGCGGCAGCGGCAGTAGTAGGCGCTAGCCATTTGCCGTACACCGCACTGCAGAGCCTGCAGTAGCTCCAAGCCACTTTTGTCCCCCCCAACCTGGAGGTGTTCAGCAGCTGCGCAACTGCTGCTGCTGCTGAGCAGGTATGCAACCCCCCCACTGGATGGCGAGTGTGGCGGCTCTGACGCTGGCTGGTGCAGACGATCCGCCCTGGGAGGTCGCGCCTGAACTTTTACCCTTTCCTCGGGCCACCAGCAATTGGCACACGGGCTACGCTTGCCGGTTGTCTGCCAAGAGTACCATGCATGTGTACATATTCCGCATAGATTCTGCCGATATGCCTACAGTGTGGGCTCGGTCGGCGGCACCAATACGTGTTGTTCGTCAAAACGGGATGGTCAGTGAAGGAGTAACATGGTGATGCCAACATTGGACACCTGATAACAATCTCGCATGGTGTGACCGCAATGGCACCCAGGCAGGAGCATGCAGGAGGAGACAGGGCATTGACACGCCCACGCCCACAGCGACGGCACCTGGCGCACTGAAACAATGCATGTCATGTGTATGCCGAACCAGTCCAAGCAAAGCAGGGACAACAGCGCATCTGTGCGCACCGCACACTTGCAGCACGCGGCCGTCCCAGTCGCCAAAGACACTGCGCCACACATCACTGTCAGCAGTCCTCTTGCAAGCGAGTCTGCTACACACTGCGCAGCCACACAGACATGGCGTGAAACGTCACCAGGAACACAACTTGTGCCATGGCGGTGTGCAAATGTTCATGGGTGACCGGACTGGAACTGCTGCACCTGCTACTGCTTGCCGGCACTACAGCTTGGCAACAACCTGAGTCCTTGCAGCGCCCACACAGCTAGCTGCCTGCCTGTACTGTGCACTCCATACAAAACTGCTGCCAAGCCTGAAGCACTGCTCCACAGCACCACCGCTGCTGCAACTGGTGTAGAAATACTGTGATGAGTAGGGTGCTTGGTGCTGAGGAGTGCCAGCAGTGCTCAGCAGCACGTGTGGACTAGAGCGCCATGCAATGGAGCAGCCGCAGTGTGGCAAACACCAGTGTTGGCTGTGCAGCAGCAACCCATCCTTCTCACCCAGTGCTGCTCAGCAGCAGTGCCAGCAGTGCCCAGCAGCACATGCGGGCTAAAACGCCTTGCCATTGAGCAGCTGGTAGGCGATGCGCCGCCTGAAGTGCTGCATGTGCTGCTGGCTGAAGCTCAGCGGCAGGCTCTCACTGATGTAGTCGGCAAACATGCACGTGAACACGCCGCAGTCGCAGCCATTTTCCTGCAAAAAGCAGCGCAACGCGGCAGCAGTGGCAGCAAAGGAGCACGCCGGAGCTGAGTACAGCTAGTTGCAACTTTCGGCGAACGCTATGTGCTGATGGTGCATTGCGACACACAACGCCTGCGCAGACGTCACACATATATATTGTAACATACACATATGCAACATGCCTGAAGCTTCGACATGGCCGCAGTGGTGTGTGGCAACAGCTGCGGTCCAGGCACAGCATGTGCCCCGGTGATGCATTTTTGTAAGCAGCAACTGTGCACACGCACGTGCACTTGAACCAAACATCATGTTTGTATGCCACAGCTCTGTGCAGACCAAGGCCCGCCCACCAACACCTGCTGCATGTCTTATTATGGGAGATCCAGCCAGAAGTGCGCACGAATCAGCTACCTACTGGTAGCCATAAACAGCCGGAGCACCACCTAGTTTGCAACCATGTCAGCAAGATCATGGAACACGCACAGCGTACTTGAGTGTGAAGAATGTACTACATATACTACAGTAAACTGCACTACTACTACAACTAGTACTGCAGTACAACGCTTACATAAATGTTGAAGTACACGTACTGTATCCATAACTGTATCTTTGTGTGTGATGCTGGTAAGCACAGGCGCAATCATACCAAGTGGCGTGTGCGTGTGTGCTTAGCTTTGTAGGACACATACCTGCTGCGGCGTGCTCTCCTCTATGGTGGGCACCTTAGTCCAGGTGGCGCCCAGGGGCTTTCCCTTCTTGTCCTTGTGCTCATCCTCTATCCAGCGCTCAAGTGCATTCAGGAACACGGTGCCCGGCCCAGCCATGCTGCTCAGCAGCAGTGGCGGCAGCAGCAGCAGCAGCAGCAATGCTCAGCAGCAGTGCTCAGCAGCAGTGCTCAGCAGCAGTGCTCAGCAGCGGCGGCAGCGGCAGCAGCAGCGGCAGCAGTGCTCAGCAGCAGCAGCAGCAGCAGCATCGCTCAGCAGCATCGCCCAGCAGCAGCAGCAGTAGCAGCATCGCTCAGCAGCAACACAATGTGTACATATATGGAGACCTAGAGTGTATCGCTCCTAGATGTGTTTATAGAGATATTTTCGAGGTACATGTACAGTGACTATATTCTATAGAAGTACTAAGTAGTAGTATGTTTCGAAGTATATACTTAAGTACATGCACAGCCACCGCAGGTCTGGTGGGGCACAGGCATAGTGCAACGGCAGCCCAAGCGCTGCTGCTGAGCACACGTCCCACCGCCCTCACCTGTCGTAGTACTGTATGCGGCGCTGCTGCACGTACACCACCACCAGGCACCAGTGCATGTTGCCCACGTTGGCGGGCATGATGACCTTGTCCAGCTCAAACACGTCCACCTTTGCCTTCTTCGTCCTGCAAGCCAAACCACCACACATAATGCATGTACTTCAAGTATATACTTCAGGAAATATATACCATGGTCAGGCATACATATATACCATGCAACCCATGCCATCCCATGCAGTGCACCATGCAGCACAGCAGCGCCACTGTGAGCACATGCGGGCAGTGAGGGGGTCTGCAGGGTTGGGTGTTGCTATGGGGCGCAAGTGCAGGGCATGGCTCAAGCATAGCTTGCGGCTGCTGAGAACAATGTGTGGATGATAGCAGCACGCCACACACAGCCGCACCACTGGGGTCGTTTCGGAAGTGTTTTTCAAAAAGGCAATATGGGTGCGTGAGATGCTGGGTGTGTGAGGGAGCATCCCCTGCAGAGAGCAGCAGCCGCTGCAGCTCTGGCTTGAGACAGGCGCTGCCTGCCACGGTGACAAGCACACGATGCGGGTTGCACATTACATGACCATATTATGGTAACAACATGACCATGCACACACACGCAAGTGCTTGTATTATGTGCTTCTGAAGCATATATGTCTGGATGTGTACAGGGTAAGTGGGACAGTGTGACAGCACTCACCAGCGGCGGACATTGGAGTACGTGTATGAGTTTTCCGTGAGCTTTGAGAGGAAGTATGAGTTGAAGATGTGCGACGCACGCCGTTGTGGGTCCTCCTGGCACAGCCTCTTGTCGCGCTGCAGCAGCAGCTGCAAGACCGGGTACGCAGGAGGCAGCAGCAGCAGCAGCACCACCACCGCCAGCGGCAGGCAGTGGAGTAACAGCAGTGGCAATACACAGCAGCAGTGGCAATGCACAGCAGCAGCGGTGGCAGTAGAAAGCAGCAGCAGCGGCAGCAGCAGCAGCAGTGGCGGCGGCAGCAGCATGGTAGCGGTACAGTTTATGACCGTCAGGCAGCTGCGCAATCATGCACTTCAGATGGCAGTGCGTGCTACAACACCTACATCAAGCGCCCGCATCACACACATGCTGCTGAAGCATTGCTGCTGATCAGTTCATTCAGGCAATGGACATCACGCACTTGAGGTACATGCAATATTCAAACTTGTGTAGGAAACACAAGTGGCACACCTTTGTCCACCTGCACACATACATGTGGAGCCGGTGTGCAGTTCAGGTGTGCATGTTGATGATCACTGTATGTACATGCACATGCAATGCCCATGAGTATGCACCCCCGTGCATGTACATTGTTCATGATCACTGCATGTACATACATGCCCAACCAATGTTCATGACCACCCACCCACCTGCATGTACATGTTGATGACCTCGTCGTTGAGCCAGTTGAGCCCACGGATGCGCTGCAAGCTGCCCCTGGTGAGTGTCGCTGCATGTGTTTCGGCCACAATCTGCCCCGAAACAGAACGACAGGAAAAACACAGGCATAAGGCAGCATTTCCCCACTGCGCCCCACCGCAGATGGCCACGCCCACATAAGGAATACGCAGTTGCAGCTGCGCACACCATGCAATGCCAAGCTACACAGGCATGGACCCGAGCAAGGGATTGTGAGCACTTTGCTGAGGCACCAGAGGCTTGCGCCAGCATCATAAGTGTGTCGAGGCGTAGAGCAGTAGCCAATTGTTCCTCCACACATAATGAGCACCCAAGCTGGTGCAGGCTACACCAACGATTCACGGAAATAGAGCAACATAACAGACCCTTTGCAGCTTAGCTGCACCTGCAGTCAGGCACGGTGCCACACACCAAAAAGCGCAGGAGCCGAGACTGTACTTTAACTGCATAGCACGGGTGCACCTCCCCAGCAAACACAGCAGCCGCCTGGATGTACACACGCTACACCAAAGTAAGAGGGCGCCCCCTGGGTGATGTGCATGTACCCCTATCCCCGCCAGCAGGCGCCGTTCTGTGGGACAGCATACTTCAAGTGCAACGCCGTTTTGTGGGACAGCATACTTCAAGTGCAACTTCAAGTGCAACTTCAAGATGTGCAACTTTGTGGTTGTACCCACATCGTCCTGTCCTCCTTTAAATGCCGCCTCCACTGTCGTCTCCTGCAGACGCGTGTAGGAAAACAAGCAGCAAGCACCAGAAAATTCCGTCATCAGTCATAGAGAGTTTCCTTCAGTTGATGGTACCCAGTGAGCGCGGCTGCACTAGATGACCCACCATGCAACTGCTGCCTAATGTGACATGCCCAAAGTGCACACCTTCAGCCACGTGGCACTGCCACATTGCTGCATGCCTGCACTGCTGCATGCTTGCACTCCTGCATGACATTGTAGTGCATGCCTGCACTGCTGCATGCCTGCACTGCTGCACGCCTGCACTGCTGCTGACACAGGTGACAAAGCACAGTCCTGTGGCCCATGGCAGCATACACACACAGCAAGCGTGGCACTCAACCCATGCACACGTCCTCCCCCCAAAGCTGCACCCCTGCCCCACCTGCTCCACCACCCCCCCAGCCCTAATCCGTCAGCCACCTGCACACAAGTGCCCAACATTAGTGCCTGCCAGCTCCGCAAGCACTTGGACTTGTGGCGTTTTCACCCACCTGGTCAGCGGTGAGCGGCTGCATGCGCGCTGCCAGCCGAACTTCCGTGGGGCTGGGCTGTGCGGCCGCCGCCGCCTCTGCCGCGGCCATGCGAGCCTCCACCGCCGCGGACGCTTCCAGAGGGGTGACACGTGTTATGGGAAGCGAGCCTGCCTGCGTGTTATAACATGTGCGCCAACACGTGGGTAATGCGCAAGAAAGCGCAAGCTGGCGGTGAGAGCGTTCACATGAGGCAACAAGCAGTGGTACGTTAAGAAAATACGGAATGCAGCTGCAGCGCCGCCTGTAGGAGGCGGCAGCTGTTGTGCCGGCACAGGGATGAGCCACTGCTTGGTTGGTGGCTTTACAAGCGCAGCAAGGTCAGAGTTGGCGACAGTATGTCTACCTATGGTTTGCAGCAGCAGTGCATTATACTCCTAAGACTACGTGGGGACTAACTGAAGTTCATGCTGAGCACTACTGTTGCCCACCCGCTTGGTGAGCACTACTGTTGCCCACTCGCTTGGTACCACAACATACTTGTTGTAGGGCACGGAAGAAGGAGTCCTGGCGCCTGGTGCCATGAGCACACCTGCTGCGCAGGGCTGAACGCCCAGGGCAGGTTGGCGCTGCACACAGCCGCCACTGAAACAACAAGTACATGACGAACACACTATACTACCTGCAGCACTTACCAGGTTTGCAGGCAGTAGTTTGTGGGCTGCAAGCAATACGAGAATATGACAGGCGGCTGCCAGTGTGTGACACTGGCCGCGTGTGACACTGGCCACGCACCTGCACTTGCTCAGCCCTAGCAGCCGCAAGCCCCTGCTGGCGCTGTATCACCATCTGCTGCAGCTGCTCCTCCAGCCGCTGCATCTCACTGCGCCAAACGCGCACAAACCACGCAGTGCGCACAGACACACGTTAATGCCACCATAGTGTGTGTGTGTGCAAGTGTGTGTGTGTGCGTCATCGCACACTCTCTCTCTCCGCACACAACCCAAAGTGAAGGTGCTAACCAATGCATGTGCGCTAGCGTAGCACAGTCATACTGTTTTGTGGTGCATCGGTCTTGGTTGCATGTGAACAAGTGCAATGCAGCGGTAAGGGGCTCCCACCACCACATGCTGTGCAAAAGCCTAACGTTACTTGGACGGACCCTGCCCAGCAGGCCGGTCCTTGCTGAAAGCCACAGCAGCGATGAAGGCAGCGCGTGTGTCACACCTACCACCCACGCTGCCGCTGCTGCAGCAATCGTATTCGGCACCAAGGGGTGTGACAGCCGTATCAACAAGCCACACGCCACATGTGCCGTATATGCTCAACAGTGTACGCTGTCATCGAAAACGAGCTAGCTGGTTGGTTACTGTGCGCATGACAGTGCACGAGTGAGGCATGAATGCATTGCATCCCCCCTAAACAGGGCGCAACAGACCACTGCACATGTCCTGGTCATTGCGCTGAAGCCACCATACGCAGAACTGCTGCACTGCGCCCACACACCTGCTCTTATCCGCCTGGCTGGCCTCAAACGCCCGCTGCTCGGCGTAGTACCGCCGTTCCGCCTCCGATTCCCTTAACTGCTGAGCAGACAACCCCCTGAAACCGTAACCACTGTAACTGTCACCGCCATTCCTGGAGTACTCCTCCGGCACCTTGCTCTGCAGCTGCCGCCGATACCTCTCCATGCTGTCGCTGACCCTGGCACGGTACTCTTCTTCCACCCTTTGTGCCACAGCCTGTGGCGGGTCCGGTGGGGCCAGGGCTGAGCGCCAGGCGTGAAGATAGGGAGTGGCGGAGGGGCACCGTTCCATTGCCGCCAGCAAGCTGGGGTGGCGCAGGCGGGCGGAGGGGGCCAACAGCACAACGAGCAGTGGAGGAGAGAGGGATGAGTGCAGGTGTTAGTGCGGGCATCAGTGGAGCAGCGGGGCATTACCAGGCGGTGATGCCTTGCTGAAGAGGATGCTGCGTGGTAGTTGGAGCAGGTGTGGTGCACTGCAGGCAACGGTGAATTCACGTGCTTTACAAACACGCTGCCAACCGCACCTGCCAGGGATGACAATGGCAGCTGCAGCAAGTCAGTCACAGGCGTTGTCTGTATATCATGACTTGCACCACATCATTTCAAAGTTCCCAGACAGCAGCCTGGTTTTACGCCATACTTCAGATACACTGCTGGCCCCACACAGGCGATGCAGGTGTGGGATGGTGCACAGCGCTGCTGCGCTGATGCCAACTATTGTTGACTCTGCAGCATGTACGCAGGCAGTTGTGCTTTCCATCGAACCTTTGCATAAAAGACTCCCACGAAATCGACTCCAGGTGCTGTGGCTGTGTGTCGCCCCCGCCGCCGGTGCTGCTTTCCGCGTTGCTGCCGCCGGGAACCGCTGCACCGCTGCTGCTCCCCCCCCAATCCAGCCACCGCAGCACTAGGTCCAGGACGTTTCCTCCCCCCGTGGCCTCGCAAAGTGCCTGCGCCGCCATGGCATCGCTCTGAAGCTCGCTTCGAAACGAGAGGGCAGTGGCATCCCTGCCGCTGCCGCCACTGGCCACTTCGAAGCAGGCGTTCAACGCAGCCAACGCGTACCGAACGACATCTGGGCCTGGGGGGGCGTCGTTGGAGGTGTCCATGGGCATAGCGAAGGCATCTGGTCGGTGCGGCATGCTTAAGGGGGAGGCAGTAGAGTGGGGCGCCACCAATAGCAGGTGGCTGCCAAGCATCGTGTGTGCTGTCTTCTTGTCCGAGCAACCCAGTCAACGGAGTCCGCCAGCTGTGCGTGGTGGGGTAGAAGACGGTGCGGCGTGGTTCCTCGTGCTGCTGCTGTGGCAGGCAGCGTAGTAGTTGTGCCGGCACTGATATGAAGGCTCTGTCCTCGCGGGCCCAGCTAACCGACTTGTGCGAGAGCCTGAGGTGCACTGAGAAGAGCACATGCAACTTCACATTTGAAGTTTGTGTATTAGTCATGGAGACATGGGGGCATGTGGGCACCAAGTACATACTACGGGTATTTAGTCGGGCG
>JAULBY010014645.1:0-21722 GCA_032358315.1 Ophiocytium majus | reverse complement strand
TGATGGGGCGCTGCTTGGGCGTGCCGTCCGGCTGCTGCTCTACCACTGGCGTCAGGCGCGCTGCTGTGTGCAGCTCCTTGTACTTCAACTTCTGTGAACTCTCCTTGCCAAGCCCTTCTTCAAGTTGAGGCGCGGAAATTTCCTAGCCCTGTGCAGATGCAAGTGGTGTGCATGACTGGAACAGCGCTTGCACAATTAGCAGATCTCGAGCCCAACCGGTAGATGTGAGAAGTCATGTAGGTGGCACGCATGGGCACAGGCAGTTGCATTGCCCGCACTTTGTCCATATAAGACAGCACCGTTACAGTTAACACTCGCTAGGGCTTGATACCCAAGGCACAGGCTCACAACCTGAAGTATGTGCGCACAGTAGCGCTGTCTACATGTCCACACGCAAAGCCAGCATTAGGTCGCCACCCAAAAACTTTGAACGAGAAAAGTCATCGGGTCGGCGACGTCAGGTGCCAGCCACTGCGTGATGCCTGTGCACTGTACTACCAGCCATGGTGCACACGCACGTGTCACTGCAACCTTGACAAGCATCTGCCATCGAGTTAACCCCTGCAACAGCAGCACACTGGCAGCATGCGGCAGCAGCCAAGCTGAGTAGCAGGGCAGCAAGGCAGCAGCTGCTGAGCAGCAGCAGCAAGGCAGCAGCTGCTGAGCAGCAGCAGCAAGGTAGCAGCTGCTGAGCAACAGCAGCAAGGCACTGCGGCAGCAGTTTTAAAAAAAGATTGCCGAGCAACAGCAGCAATGCAGCAGTTAACAATTGCTAAGCAGGCCTAGGCTGCAGCTGCAAGGCACCAGCTGCTGAGTAGCAGACCAGGAAGGCAACAGCCACCGAGCAGCAGAACAGCAAACAGCTGCTCAGAAGCACCGTCCAGCTGGAGGCATCGACACCCGCGTTTTGGCATGTTCGAAACAATACATATATTGTGTGCTGGCGGCGGCGAAAGAAAGGCCTTGCGCGGGCGGGCGCTGCCCCCCCCCCTCCCCCCCCCCCCCCCCCGTCCGCTGTGGGGGGCCATGCACACGCCCCAGCTGCGCATATGCCCCCCTTTCTTCCTTTTCAATAGCAAGGTTGATGCCCCCCTCCCCCTAGCCCGCAGCGCCCCCTCACCAGTGTCTAATGTACGCAACTTCAACTTCAAGTTGGGGTTCGGCCTCGCCTGTCCACGGGATGTTCTCCAGGAAATTTATTGCGCGCCCGTGCGCCTGCACGCGTGCGGCGGGCTAGGCGCTATGTACAGGGTGCGCCTGCCCTCCGCCGCTGAGAACTGCATTGCGCGTGCCTTCCCACCCGCCTGTACCTGCCAGGCATGTAACTGCCAAGCGTAACCGCCAAGCGAAACCACTCCCCTCTCCTGGCACTTACCCAAGGGCTGTGTGCCAGGTGGAGCTGGCAGCAGCAGCGCCAGTCGCCGCTGCCGCTGCCACCGTGGGCCCATTCACAGCTGCCGCTCCCCCCATCGCAGCTGGCGGCGCGCACCAGCATGCAGCCTTCTCCCAGGCTCGCCGGGGACACCCGTGAGCAGTCACACCCGTTGGCAGTTACACCCATCGGCAGTTACACTCAGCAGCAGTTACACCCATCGGCAGTCATGCCGTTGGCAGTTACGCTCGTTGACAGTTACGGGGCTACGCGCCGCCCTTCTGGAACATGTTGAGCCTGTCCTTGAACTCGTTCCTGCGCTGGATATCCGCAGCCACCACGGCCTTGCGCGCCGTCTGCTCCGCGCGCACCTGCTCAGCAGACACGGCAGCAGCACCAGTACTATGTTTAGTGTGCGTAGATACAGGGGACTATGTGGGAATGATTAACGTGCGTACAGTAATCATTGAACTCGTTCCTGCGCTGGATCTCCGCGGCCACCACGGCCTTGCGAGCCGTCTGCTCCGCGCGCACCTGCTCCACAGTACCGCAATAGCATCAGTAACCATTAGTGTGTGTAAGCCTGTTCACCAGTTACACGTATACAGGGGCATGCAGCAGCACCAGCACCAGTAGTGACTAGTGTGCGTAGACAGGATATTATGTGCCTTGCTCGCCGTCTGCTCCCACGCGAACCTGCTCAGCGCAGCTTCACCAGTAACAATCAGTGTGTGCAGACACAGGGGATCATGTGTGCCGTGGGGGGCCTTGCGCGCGCCGTCTGCTCAGCGTGCACCTGCTCAGCAGCACCACTTCCGATTAGTGAAAGAAGCCTAAAAGGCTGCTAAGCCCAGATACTGCCGTGGCTGGGGCAAAAAGCCAGGCCGAAGCCTGCGGGGTGATTTGTCCACCTGGTGAAAAGCACCAGACAGCCCCCGCACCTACACGCGCCCTTCAGTGTCCTTGTGCGCGCAGACACATAGGTCTATGTGGGTGGCACCACTAACAGTTTGATTGTGGCACGCGTAGTTGCAAGCCTGGTCAGCAGTCACACGTACACAGGGGCGCGCAACAGCAGCACCAGTGATGACTAACGTGCCATGCGCGCCGTCTGCTCTAAGCGGACCTGCTCAGCAGCACCGCAGCAGCACCACTAACGATTGGTGTGCGTAGATACAGAGATTATGTGGGTGGTGGTCTGCTCTGCGCGGACCTCCTCCGCTTAGCACCCGCTTACGATTAGTGGTGAGTAGACACTGGGGGATATGTGGGTTGCACGCGGTATGCACTGCGCATAACTGTTGAGCAGAACTGCTCAGCAGAACTGCTGAGCAGAAGTTCTCAGCAGTTCTGCGGCATATATGTATATATGTCCAGCAGCAGCGGTGGCGGCGAAGCCGTGCAGCGGCAGCGTTCACAGTACGGGACGGTATGCTGGCATGTATACACGTAGTACACACCAGGCCTCCCTTAGAGTACGCACAGTGCTTAGCATTTGCCAGCTTTTTCGCTACCTATCTGATCCCTTTTCCTGGTCACGCGCACCGTGTGCAAAGGGCTTTCCGCGCCCTAAGCGGAGTTTAATACGAGTACACACCCGCGCCACAGCATATAAAGGCATGTAGGCGTGTACTCTAAGTACCGGTGTGTATACATGTGTACGTCTGAAGTGCCGACATAGTGCACTAAGCGTAGTACCAGACCCATGCGCACACGTGTTCCTCCGCGTCCTTGATCCGCTCGAGCTTGTTTGCCCACGCCTCGAAGAAAAGCGCGAGGTGTATACTTCGTAGAAGTACATCCTGAAGTATGTTACCAGCATACTTCTGAAGTATGTACTTCGAAGCATGTACCTGCACGCATGTCCCTACATCTATATAGTTTCATGCATACATGTATGTACATGTACCCTCCTGAAGTATACCTACATGTATGCATGTACACTCCTGAAGTATACTCGTGTACAAAGTATTTGCTTATATATACCGGTACTTATAAGTACACTGTACGTACCTGGTCCTCTGCGTCCTTGCTCCTCTTGAGCTCATTGGCCTTGGCCTCAAAGAAGTTTTTGGCGCCGCCCACGCCCACCTCCTGCACGTCCACGCTCTGGAGGCTGCTCAGCAGAACAATACACCGCAGTTCAAGTTGTAGTTTGTGTATTAGTCATAGACACATGAGAGCATGTGCGCACAAGTTGATGTTTGGTTGCAGTTCAAACTTTCGACGAAGTTTTTGGCGTCGCCCCGCGCCCACCTCCGGCACGTCCACGCTCTGAAGGCTGCGCAGCAGAGCAGCGCAGCAGCAGTTGAAGTTATAGATGAAGTCTTAGTTGCAGCTGAAGTTCTAGCTCGTCTCGCATGCACCACGCAGCTCTTGACGACACTGAAGGCTGCTCATCAGAGCAGGTGCAGCAGCAGTTGACATGTGTGTATGAGTCACAGAGACATGAGGGCATGTGCGCACCGGTACCAATTACGGGTAGCTGAAGCTAAGAAGTCGGGCGGGTAGGGTGCGCTCAGCAGCGAGGCATTCTTGTACGCGATGAGGGCGGGCGCAGCACGAGGTTGCAGCGAGCCCATACATTGTGGCGTCAGTGACTGTCTTGAGTGCGATGGCACTTGACCACATGGTTGTCATACAAAGACACAGTAATAGTAGCGCTGCGGTGCCTCAACTGACCTCTGGGCTAAGTCCTGCACGCCCTAAACACATAAGTTTCATACAATGGACTGACATATACTTCGAAGTATACATCAATCCTGGTGGTGCGGCGCCTCCACTGACGTCTCAGCCATGCCCTTCATGCCCAGACCACATGATTCTTGTGTTTTGTAACGTATTACTACTTGGGGGTGGGAGCAGGTCTCCTGGGACATGGGGTTGTAATCGGTTAGAGTAGGTCTCTGGCAACATGCCAGGCTTTCTTCAGAGTACACAGTGCTGAGCATTGTCAGCTTGGTCGCTAGCAACAGCGTGTCTGATCATCCTTTTTCTGGTCATACACGCACCGTGTGCAAAGGGCTTTCCGCGCCCTAGGCGGAGTTTAAAAACAGTACTACACGATTAATACATACCTTTGGTACATCAATCCTGGTGGTGCGGCGCCTCCATGCCCTGACCACATAATTCTCATTCACGTTCAGTACTACAGTATACAGTATTATTAGTAGTATTACTGACCTCTGGGCCATGGCCTGCAGGCCCTGGCAGCTGGTGAGGGACCCCTGGCGCGCCCTGCGGAAAATGCTGAAGAACTCTCTCATGGAAATTTCTCCGTCGTGGTCCTCGTCCACCTCGCGCATCATCGCGCACAGGGCCATGTGCGTCTGCGGGTGCCCCAGCCTACAGGAAAAACAACAGTAATACGGACAGCACACATGGAATGTTGTCAGTACAAGTGTGTAACAAGGTGCGTGTGAGTGCGCCCGGTGCCGCACACAGCACACATGAGATGCTGTCAGTACATGTGTAAATACATATGCGCCAAGTACATGAAATGGCTTCTTTAGAGTATACACAATGCTGAGCATTGCCAGCTTGTGTGCTAGCAACAGCGTGTGTCTGATCATCCGTTGTCTCAGACTGGTCGCTCGCGCACCGTGAGTGGAGGGCTTTCCGCGCCCTAAGCGGAGTTTAATAAAAGTACATGACATGCTGTCAGTACATGTGTATATCAAGGTGCGTGTGAGTGCGCCGATGCCGCGCCGAGGGACCGCGCACCGCATGCAGTTGAAGTTGTTCCTCGAGCTTCAATAGCAATAAACCAAAATGGTCGCTGAGCACGGCTACTGGCCTGGCCGAAGCTCGTGTGGTTACTTACCCGCCTGGTTAAAAGAAGCAAGCAGCGCCTGCATTACACCCACCGGCCTGTGTGCACTCTGCTCTGCTGAGCACAAACTGCACCTGAGCTGCTGAGCACACTCTGCTCCTGCTCAGCGCGCATGCTCACTTCTCCATGTGCGTTCTCGAGTTCGCCATTGTTGGGCACGTTGGACCTGCCGATGCGGTAGCACTCGCTCTACTGAGCACCCACTGCACCTGAGCTGCTGAGCACACACAACCTGCTCAGCACCCGCACGCTGCTGCTGAGCGCCACTCAAGTTGCCGCACGCAAGCACACACAAACACGCCCGTTGCGCTTGCGTCTGCTCTCAGCGCGCGCACTCACTTCTCCATCATCTTCTTCAGCTCTTCGATGTTGAGCGTGCCCGACTTGTCAATGTCGTACGTGCGGAACGCGGCCGTGTAGTCCTGTATCTCCTTGCGACTGAACTCGGTGAACTCCGTCGCCGGGTTGAAGGCGCGCCCGGACGTGCGCTGTAGTTGAAGTTGTAGTTGAAGTTATTGTTGAAGTTGCAGTGGCAGCGGCGGCGGCAGCACGTGCCCATTAGCAGCATTGGCGGCGGCGGCGGTGGCAGCAACGGCGGCGGCAGCAGCGGTGGCGGTGCAGCATTGGAAGCATGGGTGGAGGCAGCAGTGGTGGCACACGCGTTCCCCGTTAGCAGCAGCAGCAGCGGCGGCGGTAGCAGCGGCGGCGGTGGTAGCAGCGGTGGCGGCAGCAGTGGCGGCGGTTGCAGCATCGGAAGCATGGGGGACGCAGCGACAGCAGGTGCAGAGGAAGTAGCGGCGGCGGGGGCGGCGGCAGTAGTGGCGGCAGCAGTGGCAGCAGTTGCAGAAGCGGAAGCAGCGGCAGTGGCGGCGGCCGCAGCAAGAGCGGCAGCGGCAGTGACGGCGGTGGCAGTGGCAGCAGCAGCAGGGCAGTAGCAGAGGCAGTAGCAGCGAAGGCAGCAGCGGCAGCGTCGGCAGTAGCAGCGGTGGCAGCAGCAGCAGCAGCACGAGCAGCAACAGCAGATGCGGTCCAGTGGCGGCAGGGGAAACAGCGGGGTAAGCGCAAAACTTGGCAGGGTGACGCGCTTGCGCAACACAGCTGGGCGCAGAGCGCAGCAGCATGGCAGGCAACCGCACCCGCACTGCTGTTTTGCAGGCTGTCTGCCGCATGTGTGGTGTTACACCAGTGCCCGCAAACTTGCAACCACACAGGGACAGTGGCGTATGCAGCGACAATGTTGCCGACAGCAGTGTGTGCGGGCACCTACTGCTCGGTGAACAGCTCGAGTGCCTGACGGTTGCCCACCGTTTCATACAGAAACCACATGAATTCCTTACACACCCACCCAGCCTTGTGCTCCTATGACGCATGTACACGTGGAGCACGACGCTGGTGACTCTCAAGCACACGCCGTCGTGTACCAACTTTCCTAAGAGCCTGTCGTCCTACCACATACTTGAAGTTCCAAGTAGCTGGCCTACCGCACACCGCCGTGGTATGTACCGATACCCGCGCCAAGCCGCTTTAGAGCCTTACTACATGTAAGAATGTGTGAATAAGTACTGTACTATGTTATTTATAGTATGCGGAAACCACATGAGATGTCTTACCCTGCTGTCGAGTGCGGACGTGGGCAGCACGGGCGCGGGTTCCGCGAGCTCCGCCCTCCTCCTAAGCATCTCTGCGAGCTCGTTGTTGGCCCCCTTGGGCTTCGGGGGCGGCGCCTGCTCCACGCTCAGCTCCTGCCTCCTCGCCAGCTTGGCGGCCTGGGGGGGACCGGCGGACATAGGGGACAGCACGCCCACGTTAGCGCAGTTCGGCAGCAGAGGCTGGCTCCGCCAACGATCAGCGTCGTGTGCGGGCGCGGCATGCGCAGCAGCAGCCGTGCAGTACACGTATGAGAGCGTGTCGCAGTAGTAAATCACGGGGGATAAGTGGCACTAGTAGTCCACCCGCGCTCGGGACGGGGGTGTTTCCCTCCATGCTGGCGGGGGTGGCGTCGCACCGCAGCAGCCGCAATTGCTTCCGGGTAGGTTTTCAGCAGCAGCAGCGAAGGCGGGGTGCCTGCTCCCTTGACTACCGCGGGCCGCAACCTCCTTCGCACATGCATTGCTGCAGGTGGTGGTGTTGCCTCCATCAGCAAAAGCTGCCGCTGATAAGCTGCTGCCCCGCTGCCGCAGCAGCCAGGCTCACCAGCTCCGAGCTCGCCATGTTGCTGTCCTGCCTTCTGTCTCCGCTCCTGCTACTGCGCTGCTGCTCTCCCTCCTCTCGGTGCGCTGGCCTCTCCGAACCCGGTTGTGCCCTGCCCTGCGCTCGCGGTGTGCCGGTGGTGAGACAAGCGCTCTGCTCGCCAAGTTTTCCCTTGAGAGCCGTCGCCAAGCACTAAAAAAGGGGAGTCTGTCACTTTTGCCGCGAGGCAGCCTCTTCGGTCAACCTGCCGTTACATCATTTGGAACCGCCACGTGGCACGTCGGCACACGCATATCTAGAATCTCACAACGCTGGGCTCGCAAATGCTCTCGCCGTTGGTGTGTGGTGGCGGCTATACGAGGGGTGCCAGGGTGCTGTCGCGTGGTCCCTGCTGCGGCTATCTCTCCTCCCAAATGCGCACAATATTGAGTGTGGAGGGGTCTGAGCTCGGCTCAGCACAGCACTTTGACGGCCCCACGACAGCTGACACAACAGGTGCTCAGCAGTTGTGATACCGGTAGTGGACGGGCGCGTTGTTGTCCTGCGCCTTTCCCCAGAGTGTGTGTGCACGCATAAGATAGCATAAACCCAGAAGAGAGAGAAGCGAATGGGATGTTCTTGTGCGCCGTAGGTCCTGCACAACCAGCAGGGGCACGCACTGACCGAGGGACGCAGTAGCAGCAGTGCAGGGAGGTGTCACCAAAGGCAAAAGCAAGCACGCCCATGGATGCTGTCTGATCACAGGCCGTTACTGCGCACAGGCGGCTGCGTGCGCAGGAGTACACTGGCGACAACACACCCTGATACACCACACAGGGCTTGCCTGACTGTACAGCAGCGAGGCCGGCGCAGCCGCCCGCGGCCGCTGCTCAGCGCACCAGGGCGCAGTCAATCACAGCGTGACTGCCTTTTAAGACACCGCATCGCACACTCACAAACACCTCACTCGCACTGTGCTCAATATGAGGAATGTGCATTCTGATGCGTGCGTGCGGCGGCGTCCGCAGCACTGCGTCAAGTGCTGCAAGCGCTGTTGGCCGCCGCGCTGCTGCTAGTCGCCGTTGCCGCGCACACCATTGCGCCGCTTCGCAACTTCAACATGCGTGCTCAGCAGTGCAAGGGGGGCGCGCCCAACTTGACAAAAGTGAAGTGCAACTGCCCTGGCTGGTGTGTTGACGTCAGCGGCCGTCGCAGCCGCCACCACCACAGCCGCCGACGCAGCGTACGGCATGCGACGCCGCCAAGCACCATACTCAACAAAGGTATTGCAGCCGCTGCTGGCGCCCGTCATGACACTGCAAGCACCGGCTGCTCAGCAAAGCTACTGCGCCCCTGCTGCCTCCGCGCACAGTTGTCAGCGGTGTGCAAGAGGCGTGACTGCCAGCGGCGCCGCACCTACTGCGGCCCTTGTGGAGCCTCGCCTGTCACGACTGCGGTGCCGCTGCTGCAGCCGCACGTATCGACCATGGCCACTACACGTGTACGCTGTCTGCCGCCGGTCGCTGCTCTTCGCTGCTCAGCAAGTGCCTGTAACTTCAGTGTGGAAGTTGCCTTGTGGTGTGGGAGGGGTCCACCCACCAGCCTAAGTCCCATATCGGCGCCTCTCCTGTTTCCGTGGCCGCCAACCCACCTTGGTCCGTTTGTTGAACTTGAGCAGTTGAAGTTCAGACGCGAGGGCCAGTCCTCTCATGGGGAGATGCCATTGTCGATCATCGGTGCACAGCGTCAACGTGGCTGCTGAGCAAGTTCACGCCGGTCCGCTGCGCACAGTTGGTTGGTGGCTGTGGCCGGCGAGCATCAACTGTTGAAGTTGAAAACTCTTCATTCGTTGAAGAGATGCCGTCCTCCGTCAGGCGCTCCACCACGCCGCGCGCGCCATGCAGGCGACATCTGCCAAACTTCAATAGTTGAAGTTGGCAAAACATCAACAGTTGAAGTTTCAGCGCGGCGGGCCAAGCTCCCGCGAAGAGATGCCGTTTTCGGTCATGAGGTGCACCACCACGCCATGCCCGCTGAGGCAGTCCCGCTCTAGAGCGCCCACCAGGCACAGCTCTGCAATGTCCGCCAGCTCTTCGGGAGGCATGTCCGGCCTGCACCATGCACAGTTGAAGTAAAAGGTGACGTTTAGTCAGTATTTATATTGAAAGAAGACAAGCTGTCAGGCACCAGGGTTGTTATCATGCGCTCGCCAGCACCACATACATGCGCTGTACACGTATGAGGCCGAAAACGCCGCATACGTACGCTACATACGTGGACGTCCTGAGCCGGCCGCAACTGTTGCATGCGCGTGACATCCGTGGGTCTCCCCTGTGCTGGCAGCTGGGAGGGGCGCCTACCCACTGCTGCATGCTATGGATCGGCCGGTGTAGCTTTGCTGTCGTGCTCAGGCTTGCTGGGCACTGCCTGTTCAGTGCTCACGCTTGCCATGGCACCTCCACGGAGCCACAAAAGTGCCTAAACACCAGCTCAGGTATGGCGCCTCCACGTATGCCCGCGTATGGGGCATAATAAGTGGACATACATACGTATGCGTATCACATACAAATATACATATCGTATCGTATGATAACAACCCTGTCAGGCACAGCTCCGCAGGCTTGTCCGGCGGTGCACAATGTGAGGTTAAAGTACAATGTGAAGTTGACGTACAATGTTAAGTTGAAGTAAAAATTGAAGTTCTGTCAAGTTTGCAGTCAGGCACAGCTCCGCAATGTCTGCCAGCTCCTCAGGAGGCACGTCCGGCCTGCACCAGGCAAAATTGAAGTAAAAGTTGAAGTTGTTAAGTGTAGACTGTGTGCCCTGCGCCATGTACAGTTGAAGTACAAGTGGAAGTTTGTTAAGTGTTCAGTGCAAAAGAGGACATGCTGTCAGGCACAGCTCCGCAATGTGAGGCATGTCCTGCATAATGCACAGTTGAAGTAAGATTTGAAGTTTGTTCAGTGTTCGCAGCAAGACAAGCTGTCAGGCACAGCTCCACAGGCATGCCCGGCCTGCACAACATGAAGTTGAAGTAAAAATTGAAGTTTTGTTGCGTTGGCAGAAACCCTCCCCATGCCTACAGGCTTAGTGTTCTTGACACCGCAAACCTGTCGCCATCCCACGCCGAGGCCCCAACCTACGGCCACTGCGTAGTACTACAGTAGCACTTCAAAAAGCAGTATATGTCCCGCAGATGCATAGTAAAGTTGAAGGAAGTCATGTGCGCATCAGCAGTACCCACCTGTAGAAAGCCTCGCACATGCCCAGCAGGCTCTCCGCGCACGTCCCCGACACCGCGAACCCGTCCCCATCCCCCCCCGGGGCCCCCAGCACGTCATGTGAGCGCAGGAACGGCTGCCCCCCCTGTGCGAGCCCCGCCACAATGGTTTCACAGAAAAGGGGGGCGCGGCGGCACGCGTACAGCATGCTGCTGAGCAGGGCTGCCGCGGCCGCGGGGGCCAGTGGGCGGCGGGAGGTGAGCGCGTGCTCAGCAGCCGCTGCCGCCAGGTCCTGTGCGCACCAGAGCGGCGGAAGGGGTTGGTGGGAGGGTGTGCTCAGCAGGTGGGGTGGACAGGTCATGTGCACGCAGGAGCGACACAAGGGATGGCATAGCAGGCAGCCTACATGGTACTTCGAATACATAAAATGCTGAATAAGTACTGTACTTGTAGGTTTTGTTTCGCAGAAGAGGGGGGCGTGGCGGCACGCGTAGAGCATGCTGCTGAGCAGAACTGCCGCGGACGTGGGGGCCAGTGGGCGCCGGGAGGTGAGTGTGTGCTCAGCAGCCGCTGCCGCCAGGTCCTGTGGACACGGCAGTAGGGGAAGGGGATTGGAGGGTGTGCTCAACAGGTGGGCGGAAGGGAGGTGCGTGTGCTCAGCGGCTGCTGCCGCCAGGTCCTGTGCGCACTGGAGTGGGGGAAGGGTGGCAGTGCGGTGGCAGTGTACTCAGCAGCTGCTAGTGCTAAGACCTGTGCATACAAAACGGCGCCAGGGATGGCGCAGCGGCCTACATGGTACACAAAATGCGATGTATGTACTAGTGCTAGTAGTGTTTGATGTCTCGGCATTGTGTGCCCACCTGCATGAGCGTCTGCAAGTCCGTGTGGGCCTCACCATGTATGTACTTCACAGTACTTGAAGTATATGTGTTGTACTTCGAAGCCAACATAAACGCAGTACTCTTCCGTGTATCGGCATTGTGTTCCCACCTGCATGAGCGTCTGCACGTCCGTGGTGAGCCTCGTGGAGGCGCACACGAGCCGCCTATGCAGAGCTTGAGCACGTGCCGCGCGTGCAAATAAATACTACTACAGTAGTAGTACACTCATCAGTAAAACTACTAGTAGTCTGCAATAGTGTTCAGCAGTGTACCAACATCATGTGCGCACCTGCATGAGCGTCTGCACGTCCGTGGTGAGCCCTGTGAAGGCGCACATGTTCATGAAAAACAAACTACTACAGTAGACTTCTGGAAATACTTCTACAAGTATGTGTACTAGCAAGTAGTCTTCGGTGTATCAACTTCATGTGAAAGAAAACAAAAAGGTGACTGAGCCCAGGTACTCCCGTGGCTGGGGCAGAAAGCCAGGCCGAAGCCTGTGTGATCTATGTGCGCACCTGCATGAGCGTCTGCACGTCCGTGGTGAGCCCCGTGAAGGCGCACACAAGACGGCTGTGCAGCTTGAGCACGCGCCTTGCGTCGTCCGACACCAGCTCATTGCCCATGCCAAAGCGCCGGTCCACGGCCACCGCAACACACCCGCGCCCTTAAGGTACAGACACAAGGGTCGAAAAAGCAGAAGCAGCAGGGCAGGGGCAGGAGTAGGCGTGTGTTTTGTTTTTTGGCACCCGTCCTGTCATGATTCATATTGCACACATTCACAATGGACACGCAACCTGTTTCCATGGGATTGGGAACAAGCGTAATGTTCTTTACATACAGTACACACATGAAATCCACTCAAAAAGGGTGTGAGCAGTGGTGCCTGCAGTCCCTAGTACTTGCTCCCCGGGGTTTGCAAAGCCACTCACCTGTCATGGCCACGCAGGATCCTCCGTTCAGCTCCATGGGGCTCTGCCTCTGGCCCAGCGTTACGCCCAGCAAGCAGGCCCACGTCACACCCACCACCAGCCAGGCTCGCTGTACCAGCCAACTACATTTGTGTCTGCTGGTGTTGCATGATGAGCTGTTGAAGTTGGTGATGGCTGAAGACATGCTGCCGCCGCTCCGGCTGTTGCTGCTGCTTGTGGTGATGATGGAGCTGCTTCTGCCGGTGCCGTTGCAGGTCCCAGGGTGGGCGGGCAGGTGCCTCGCAGCTCGCGCTGGTGCTGACACGTGCTGCTGCAGCTGAGCTCATGCAGCAGCTGGTGTCAGCAAGTCCTGCTGAGCAAAACAGGGATGATTTGAAAAGCGCGGGAGCGGGAACCCAACACAGTCACACACACACACCAGAGCAGCAGGGTGAGAGGGCGAGACAGGCAGCAGCGAGCGGCAGTCGGGAGACCTTCTCACGCAGTGCGCCACGGTCGCAGCCTCAGGCGCTGACTGCCCTGGTACCCTGGCCTGGAGCGCGCCTGTGTCAACCCCCAAACACCTTTCGAAAACGAGAAAGCAGCATTTGAGCAGCGGCAACAGCGTGCAGGCAGCGCTTGTGGTGTCTGACGGCGAGCGCCAGCGCCATCACCAGCGGGGACATCACTAAAACTCCCTGCAGCAGGCGTGCACCCAGCCCCACCCCCACCCCACTTTGTCCGCCAGCAGCAGCAAACGGGTCTTGGAGCAGGGAGAGGCGGGAGCATGGCGCGGACAGATATGGAGGTGGACGCTGAGGCGCCGAGCGCGGCTGCCACCAAGGCTTTGGCGCTGGTGGCGGCCACCAACAACCTGCCCTGGGTGGAGAAGTACCGTCCGGCGTCCCTGAACGAGCTCGTGGCCCACGAGGACATCGTCAGCATCCGTGAGCGACAAGAACCGTCCTGATGTGTGCCTTGTGCCCTTGCAGCACTGGTGGTTTTCCCTAGCAACCTGCCATGAGATGAAACTTACTATACTACCAGGCACGTGTTGTGCTGGCTGCCCATACAGACGCTGCACACAGGATGTTAGAGTTTGCACGAGGTCTCATGGGGTTGTTTTAAGTGGTCACGGATCCAGGCTTCGTTTTTGCAATATTCTAGAAACTGGTTGCAGGATATTATGCCCGGCCTTCGTGTCTGCAGTCCGAACTATTGCCACACTCGGCGTGGTTACGTCACGCGAGCGCTAGCATATGTGAGAGTGTTGCTTGTTCAAAAGCAGCATGCTTCTAGAGCCGAGACCGCATGTGGGCTTGGCTGTTGGTGGCAACGCACTTGACTGTTCTCAGCAAGCTGTTTGGTGGGTGGCTTAAGTACAGCCTTGCCACACTGGGCATACACTGCACGATCCTGTGCGGCTCGCCGCCATCTTCGAGATGTGAGGCTGTTTGTGGAGCTGAAGGCAGTGCCTTTGCATGGGCGGGTGCAATCATTCTACACGTAAAAAATACACCCCGGCACAACAGGAGCGCGCAGCTGTTGCTGAGCACTGGTGGTGCTCAGCACACTTGGTACACGTTTTTCGGACGTGTGACTTCCTGGCGGCACCGCCGCGTGCGACTGGTGGCCGATGCTGTGATAGCCAGTCACCACAGTCATGGAAGCCCCCCCCCCCACCCCTGTACTAGCAGCTTTACTTACCTGCAGTTATACTTAAAAATATGTGCTAGGACATAAAAATACTACTTGCAAGCACTTGAAGTACATATACTTCTGAGTTATGTGTATATGAAGTGCATATGAATAGTTCTAAGTATACACATCTGAAAATATACAGTGTGCAACGACCCAGGCGCGTGGATGCCGCAGCGACAGTGCGGCCCCGTATAGCCGTAATATCGCTGGTAGTGTCTGTGCGCTGCCAGCAGGGAGGCACAACAGTGCACCAAGCATGTGGTTCCGAGTGGCCATCACACCACCCTGGGGTGGGTCCCAAGGGGTAAACACGGCAAAGGCAGGTCTTTCGGGCAGCTGTACGCACCTACCAAAACGCGGAATTCCATTGTAGAGCTTGTGGTATGTTGACAAGCTCGCAGGTATAGTGCCGGATTACGTGTAGTGCTTGTGTGTGCTTTCATACTCGTATACCCGGGGTCTGTTTTGCGCGCATGTACACACGCACTTCAGTGCAGCCGCACAGTGCCTACTTTTTCACAAATATCACCAGTTTGTTGTTCAGCCCGAACAGTACTGCTGCAGTAGTACAACGCGGCATTGCAGCACGCCTGCCCCCCCCCCCCCCCCCCCCCCCCCCCCACACCTGTGGCGCTGAAACCATGAACTGTCCCTGTAAGCACGTTCCAAAGACAAAACAGTAGGCCTAGCGTACAGTTGTGTCACGTACCCTGAGGGTTCTGGCAGTGTTATGCCGATTACGGCAGCCACTGCTGGATTTAGCCAGGCCCCTGGGCTAGGCGGTGGTACAGTAATGAAGGGGCGGCTTGTCACCGCGACAGAAATGAGGCACTCTCTCTAGGAGGTGTGCCCCTTCATTTCCGTAAACCATACCTTCTTCAAAATATATGTATGCGTGTACACTGTACATAGTTCATATAACCGTATGTACTTCAGATGTAAACTAAATGGCGTGTATTCAGCCCCCTAGCTGAGGGAACGCAGGCAACAGTAGTCACCAAGGTGCGCTTGCTCGACGCTGGCCTTGGTAGATCACGTCAGCTGGGTGCTTTGAACTGGCATGATTGGCTACAGTACGGCCCAGCAGCTCATTCTCTCTTTCTATTTTCTCGCTCCCTCCCCCCTAACAGTGACGTCCTTGATTGAGAGCAACAAGTTGCCGCACCTGCTGTTCTACGGGCCGCCGGGCACTGGCAAGACCAGCACGATTCTTGCGTGCGCGCGCAAGCTCTATGGCGCCACCTTCAACTCCATGACGCTTGAGGTGAGCGGCTGCTGTTATTGAGGCATTAAAGTGGAAGTTTGTATATTAGTCATCGATGAAGTTGAAGTTGCAGTTGTTGAAGCTAGGGGCACCTGGCACTCATAACGCCAGCACGATCCTGGTGTGTGCGCGCAAACTGTATGGCGCCACATTCAATTCCATGACACTTGAGGTGAGCGGCTGCTGTTACTGGGGCCTTGCAGTTGAAGTTGTAGTTGAAGTTAGGCCCGCCAGGCACTGGCACGGCCAGCACCAGTTTACACGCAGGGCAGGACTAGGGCAGGTGCAGCTTGAGGAAGCAGGGGCGTGCTGTGGGTGCACCATTACCGCTGCTCATGACATCACAGCTGACAGCTGCTGCTGCTGCTGCTGCCGCTGCCGCTGGCGCTGCCGTTGCCGCTGCCACTGCTGCTGCCGCTGCTGCTGCTGCCTGTGCTGTTGCTGTCACTGTCGTTGCCACTGTCATTGCCGCCGCTGCTGCCGCTGCGTCCGTTGCTGCCGCTCGCTTCTGCTGCCACTGCCACCGCCGCCACTGCCACCACCGCCACCGCCACTGCGCCACGCCACTGCCACCGCTGCCACTGCCACTGCCACCACTGCCACCACCTGCTGCTGCTACTACACCTTCAACTACAACTTCAACTGTCTGGGCTTCTGCTGAGCACCGCAGCTGAACGCCTCAGACGACCGCGGCATCGACGTGGTGCGCGACCAGATCAAGGAGTTTGCGGGCACCAAGCGCCTCTTCAGCACCGGCGTCAAGCTCGTCATACTGGACGAGGTGCGCTACTTCAACATCACAAACTTCAACAATGTAAAATTCAACATCATGAATTTCAACAGCATAAACTTCAACAGCTTAACCTTCAACTTGCGTACTTCAACTCTGCGTGTCGCGTGGGCTCGTTTCCGAGCACTGCTTCTGCTGCGGCTGTAGCATCATACTGGACGAGGTGCGCTAAACTTCAACAGCACAAACTTCAACATGCGTACTTTAACTCTACTGTGGCATGGGTCTCGCTTCTGAGTACTGCTTCTGGTGCGGCTGGGGCGCAGTAGTTCCCTGATTTGCACTTGTGGGCATGCAAGAACCGAAAAGTCTCTGGACTTGAACATAAACTTCGACTTGTGTGCCTGCAACAGGCTGCAAGAGCGCTGTCATGTCAGCCCACCCGTGGAGCACGGCTGGCGCCACCATCACCCTTGCAGAGTTGCCAATCCGCGGTGGCGACCCCCTCACATCTACCTCTCACCTTTCCTTCACCTGGGTGCTTGCACGCTGCTGCTGCCGCTGCCGCCGCTGCTGACGTGGTGCCTGTTGTGCGTCGTGTGACGGATGCGTTGGTGGCGACGGCCGGCGTGACACTGGCCGACGCCGCTGGTGCTGCACGCGCCGTGACGGACGGGCCGCCGTGACGGACGGGTCGCTGTGATGGACGGACTGCTGTGTGACACGGCCTGTGTGTGCTGGCACGCCTTGTAACGGACGCATCGGTGGCGACGGATCGATGTGTGACGCTGGCCGCCGATGCTGCTGGTGCTGCACGCGCTGTGCCGGACGGGCTGCTGTGACGGACGGATCGCTGTGTGACGGGCGGTGTGACGGACGCCCACACTGCTGCTGTGACGCTGTGGCGGACGGATCGCTGTGACGGACGGACCGCTGTGTGACGGATCGGTGTGACGGACGACGGCAGGCGGACGCCATGACGTCGGACGCGCAGTTTGCGCTGCGGCGCGTGATCGAGCGCCACACGCGCCACACGCGCTTCTGCCTCATCGCCAACTACGTGGGGAAGATCATACCGGCGCTGCAGTCGCGCTGCACACGCTTCCGCTTTGCGCCCCTGCGCCCCGTGCAAATTCGGTCGCGGCTTGAGGAGGTCGCGGCTGCTGAGCAGGTGCGCTTTGCACAAACAAGTACGTGAAGTACCATATATTACTTCAAGTACTTGAAGTACGTTTGCAGCTGCAGTCGCGCTGCACACGCTGCCGCTTTGCGCCCCTGCGCCCCGTGCAAATTCGGTCGCGGCTGGAGGAGGTTGCGGCCGCTGAGCAGGTGCGGTTTACAAGAAAAAAGTATGTCAACGTTCACGCCTAGGGCTGCAAAAGTCCGTATCCGCTGGGCAGGTGCCGTTTGCACAACAAAGTACTTCTACTACTTGAAGTATGTTTGCGGCTGAGGTTGCAAAAAAAAATGTTGTCATATCAGGTGAACCGGTAGCCTTAAACAACGATGCCACCAACATCTCCACTTCAGCTTTGATTGGGTCACAGAATGTGCCAAATTACGGAGTTGTGCATGCCTATGTGTATGCGCAGGGGGACATGAAGCCTCTGATTGAACAGTTAGCTCACAGTATTTCAGCTGGTACCAGGTCAAAGAGGTGTCGATTCACGTTACGAGCTGTGCACGCCTATTCCAATGTCCCTATATATGCAGGTGAAAATGGAGCCTTGAACAATAATGCCACCAACAAGTCAGCTGCTCAGCTGCTACCGGGTTTAAAAAATGTGCCAACTTACGGAGTTATGCGTGCCTATCTATGCGCACATGTGCCAATTTCCGGAGTTGTGCATGCCTATGCCTGGTATGCCCATTTATGCAGGTGAACATGAAGCCCGCGGGCGCGGACGCGCTGCTGCGGCTGGCGGGCGGGGACATGCGGCGGGTGCTGAACCTGCTGCAGTCTACCCACATGGCGCATGACAGGTGCGCATATGAAATACTTCGAAGTACATACCTGAGTACCATATGTATAACACACAGTGTGTATATGGTCCGCCCAGGGTGACGGCCCCTACCGGTGGGGAGACCTAGAGTTGATCCCTCCTAGATTGAGTTTTCATATGGTAGAAGTACATACTCCAGTAGCATGTACTGTACTACAGTAGTACTTCATAATGAAGTACTTCAAGTATAGTATATGGGTAAATACACTTGTATACTTCAAGTACATATGTTGGCGGGGACATGCAGGCGGTGCTGAACCTGCTGCAGTCGACCCACATGGCGCACGGCAAGTGTGCATATGGACTACTACAGTACTATGTGCATTACACACACTGTATACATACTACAGTAGCATGGATAATGTACCTGTAACCACACTTGTACGTACGTACATGCATATGTTGGCCGGCGGTGACCTGCGGAGGGCGCTGAACCCTGCTGTGACCGACTCAACTGGCGCACGGCAGGTGCGCGCGGTGCACATGCATCCATGTGTATACCACCACCTAAAGTACTTCAGAAGTACAGTACACTCGCGAATATGTTCGCTTTGATGTAGTGCGGTACGCGGTTTAGTGCAAGGTCCAGAGACCCGTCACTGACCACTTGTTTCTATATAAACGATACACAATGCCCTATTTGATTTAGTGCGGGTCTCGCTTTGATGCGGGGTGCTAGGGGGGTGACACTACCCCGCACTTAATCGCGAGTGCACTGTGTACACATACTTCGAAGTACATGTAATAGTATCACAGGTGCGCGCCTGGTCCACATGCATCCATGTGCATACTTCATAAGTATACGTTTTCCACGTTTTCAAAAGTATGTATACATAGGTGTAGATATGTTTCATCGTTTATGTACCACATGTGCGTACACGGACTTGTGTGCAAAGCCCGGTGGTGCGCGCTTTACCGGTTGGCGGGCTACCAATTGCTGCAGAATGAGGTTGTCTTTCTGTAGGTACCATTTCGCACATGACTTCTGTTGCTGCGCGTGCATGCGTTTGTGCATGCGGCAGGGTGGACAAGCACACTGTGTACGCAAGTCCACAACATTAAGTAGCCTGTCTGTGTAAACCCCGGCATCGGGAACACGGCTTCTGCTTCTGTGTGTAAATGTGTTTTGTGTATACGAAGGGGGGTGGACGAGGACACTGTGTACATGAGTCCACAAGCACTCTAGCACTTCTCTGTCTAAACCCCAATGCCGTGCACATCCGTGCTGTTCCTGCGTGCTTGTATACATGCATTCATGTGTCAGGATGGACGAGGACACTGTGTATGTTAGTACACAAGCACTCTAGCTCTTGTCTGTCTAACCCCCAACGTTGCGCACATGATTTGTGTTTCTGCATGTATATGGTTTTGTGTGTGTGTCAGGGTGGACGAGGACACTGTGTATGTGACGGCGGGCGCTCCGCTGGTGCGTGACGTGGATGCCGCTCTGGACGCCCTGTTGACACGCCCCATGGGCGCCGTGCACAAGTTTATTCAGGTGAGACCAGACATCAAGCATCGGGTACATTATCAAACCACCGGCAGTGCAGTTGCGCTGTTGAAACGCCCCATGGGCGCCGTGCGCCGGTTCATACAGGCAAGATAAAAACATCGAACAGGGACATTGTACTACAGTACCATAAGTGGGCGGTTTCTGAAGCAGTACTAATGCTACAGTAGTAGTGTACTTCCAGGTGTTACATACAGTCCCACGGACCGTGTAGATGCGCTGGTGACACGCACCGTGCACAAGTTCATCCAGGTGAGACTAGAGTATCAGACATCGCCATCTGCAGTGGTGGTACTACTATGCACTTCAATGCAAACCCAGCATGTTGCTACAGTGCCACTGAAGGATGACAGTCCCATATCTCAGGGGGCATGGTACTACAGTATCATAGATGGCGTTGTCTGAAGAAGTTCTATTTATTTGCACTCTGGGTGTGCAAGAGCCCATGTCATGTATGCCAGCACGCTCACTGGTGGCCATGGCAAATGCATGGCAGTGTCTGTATACATACGGACACTGAAAGGGCCAGCAGGCAGGCTTGACCCGTCGGCAGGCTACCTAAGGCTCGACCTGCCACGGCATTGTACTACAGTACCCTAGGTGGCGTTGTCTAAAGTAGTGGTGGTAGGCATCATCCGACAGGTACTCTCGATGCGCTGTTAACACGCGACACGGGCGCTGTGTACATGTGCATGCAGGTGAACAAGGGCAACAAACAGGAAACGGGCGCAACAGCACAACTGACGTCACGCAGCGTACTCTGACCTGTTTTTCCAAAAGTCCACTTTGAGAGGTTCATGTACATACTTCGTACTACGTACTTGATGTAGTACTTCAGAAGTATATTGTGTACCAGGAGTTGGGTGGGGATTGGAGCAGGTCCCCTGAGATATGGGGCTGTAGTCCACTATGGTACTACTTCATGTACCAGTAGTGCTGTAGCAACATGCTAGGCTTGCATTAGAGAGCACAGTGTGGCGAACATTGCCATCACGTCAGCCGCTGCTTGCTGTCGCCACCTCTTGCAGGACACGGCCACGGCCAAGGGGTACGCGCTGGGTGACATGATAACGGAAATCACGCAGCGCATTACGCAGCTGGAGCTGCCGCCCATGGTGCTGGTGAGTGCACTTTTTCATTCCTGACTTGTGCGTGCACTACATACTCTGGCAGCCGTCCACTTCAAGTAGTTCAAGTACACACTTCAGAAGTTTTTACTTATAGCGGTATGTGACACAGCGCATAACCCACATGTGAAATCACGCAGTGCATTACGCAGCTGGAGCTGCCGCCCATGGTGCTGGTGGGTGCACTGAAGTTTTTGTTTCCGAGTGACTTGTGTGGGAACAAGTCTGGCGAAACTGTCAACTTCAAGTACTTTAAGTACACATACAGGCAGCGCGTCACCCGGCTTGAGCTGCCGCCCATGGTGTGCTCGTGAGCGCACATTACATTATTGACTTGTGTGGGCACAACTCTAACAAACCGTCTACTACATAGTACTTCAAGTACTTCATCACAAACTGTCTACTTCAAGTATTTGAAGTACATACTACTAGTACTTCAGAAGTACTTGAGCCCATGGTACTGGTGAGCGCACTTCTGTGTGCGGACAAAGATGTGCTCTGACAAATCCTATGAACTGCCCAGCTGGCATCAGGCGCCGTTGCCAGCGTTGTGTCCCCATGTGTAGGCAGCCCATCACCCTCCATTGGGTGCTGGTGAGTGCACTTGACATACATCTTGCTCCGGACCAACATGCTTTGTACCCTTAGACAATCCTTTTGGGGCTCGGAAACCCTGGTCCACATGGTGTTCGCGACCGGACATAGCATGATCTACACTGTACCGACGCCGGCCTTCCCTGTTTCCTCCAACCCAGCCGGAGGGTGCCTAGAGCGTTGTGCACACGTTAACACATGCTTTTTTCAAAGCTGCCCCCAGTTGGTGCTAGTGACTGCACCTTGCTGTGGAACAAAAACGTCCGTTGTTTTCAAACACCTTCTGGACTCACTGTGTGGAAGACAATGCTGCTGTGCTGCGGCTGCTGGGAATCTGATTCTCCACTGCTGCTGCCGCCGCCGCTGCCGCCGCCGCGGTCGCCGCTGTCCCTGTCGCTGCTGCTGCC
>JAULBY010014634.1:0-21731 GCA_032358315.1 Ophiocytium majus | reverse complement strand
CATTACGAGATCCCAAGTCTGTATCTAATGCAGATGTAACAATGACGACCTCTAGTTTATTTAATTGATTGCCCATTAAATCGTAATTAATTTTAAAGTCTCTAGTGTAACCATCAAAACCAGTCGTTATGAATCCCAGTTTCGTACTGGCCCCTTCAAACTTAATATAGTTTTCTGATTTTTTTGCCTCTTCATAGTTTTTATAATGGTAAGACACTTCACTGGCCTGACTAAAATTTAAAAAAAATACAAATACAAAAAAATAAGGAATCAATCTTTTAATGCCTTTAAATTTTTCAGAATAATTTGACTGCTCCATCATTGTTTCTTCCTCAAGATTAATTCGTCTAGATACTACAAATAAATTTAACAATGAAAAAACAATCATTGTTAAGTAGGCTTTAAAAAGTAAAGGCAATAAAATAAACTCAATAATGACAACTAAATAATTTGGATGTCGTATATATCGGTATAGTCCATCAGTTACAATTTCTTGCTTATCAAGTGAAAATATTTTAATCGTCCAAAATCTCTTTAGTTTTTCAATTGAATAAAATCGTATTCCCATGCATATCGCTAAAGCTGAATAGATAACAATGGCCTCAGATCCAACTTCGATCTCTTTTCTCATATTTGTTTCTAACAAAAGAGAAATAAACCAGAGCGAATGAAAAATTTTCATTTTGAGCCCTTCTTTTTTATCAACTTCAACTGCATGACAATTTTCCACAAGCCATCTTTCATTGTCTTTGCTAATTAACATTTCTGTAATTCTTTGAATTATATAAAAAAGGATTATAGCGTTTGCTAAAATTAGATTTTTTGTCATATAAACCTACAATTTTTTAATTAGACTCATTTCAGAACAAAATGCAGGTCCCATTGCAATCATGAGCCCTAGTTCATTTGCTGTTTTTTTATCTTCAATTGTTTTTTGCAAAACATGTAGCACAGACACTGAAGACATATTTCCTTTTTCTGCTAAGCTATTCCAACTATGCTTAAAAGCTTCGGCCGGACGATCAGAAATTTCGCTTATTTTTTCTAAAACTTTAGGTCCTCCTGGATGAGAGACCATAAAACCTACATCACTTAATGTAACTTTATTGCCAGAGAGGAACTCACCAATGTTTGGTTTTACATGTTCCACTACAATCTTTGGAACATCTCCGCTAAGAACTATTTGAAAGCCAGAGGCCACAATATCCCATCCCATAATTCTTTCAGTATCGGGATAAAAGAAACTCTCCCCTGCTAAAACTTTAAACTGACCTTTCGAAGCCAATGGATGTTCACTACCTAGCATTAAAACCGCAGCTGATCCATCTGCAAACAGACTAGTTCCCACTAAATTGGCAACACTTTTATCATTAAATTGAAAAGTCAGTGAACATAACTCTGTTGCAATTAAGATTGCCGCTTCTTTTGGATGACCTTTTAAATAGTCATTCACTCGATTAATTCCCGCGACACCACCAAGACAGCCTAATCCAAAAATTGGAAGTCTTTTAGTATTTGGTTTGAAAGGAATTTTATTCATAAGTCTTGCTTCCAGAGTAGGAATTGAAAGCCCTGTAACAGTTGTCGATACGATTAAACTGATGTCTTGCGGGCGAAGTCCGGCCTGATTAAGCAAATTATTTATATTATTTGTTTGAAGCTCTACTGCCGTATCAAGCCATTTTTGTGATCGATCACCAATATCTCCTAAATTTTTATATTCACTTAATGGAATTGATAAATGTCGGCCTTTCACTTGAGACGAGTTATGAAACTGATCAACATGCTTTTTTTTATCTGGCCAAATACTTCCAATTTCTACACTGATTTCTTCTTGAGAAGTATAATTAGCTGGAAAACTTGTAACTACTGAATGAATAATACTCATATATTCCTCTTTTATGCTGCTAACATTTTTATAATACCAACGACCGGACTGTGAACATTTCCAATAATGCCTATAAACTGATTGGCTTTTTCTGGAGATTTTTTTAAATACCTTGCAGTTAAATTAACTAGTAGTGGCTTTCTAATTAAAAACTGGAAAAAATTATTTAAGATATTTTTTTGAAAACTTAATTTCTTTTTTTGCTTTTTATAATTTGCCAATGCCGTATCTAGGTTTGAATACTTTAGGATATTTGTAGCTAGTAATCGACTTGACAATAAAGCATTGTAAATACCTTCACCTGTTAGAGGATCGATAAAACCTGCCGCATCTCCTACATATGCAAGATTATTGCCTGCAATGAAATAATTTTTGTTCTTTAGACTTGAAACTATTTTGATCTCATTACTTTTATCCACACTGAGAAGATCAAACATGGAGCTCAATCTTTTTGAGTTACGAATGGCCTCATTAATAATATCAATTGGTGCTAATTTCTTTAAAATTTTTGAGTCACAAACAATTGAAAAATTTACTTCATCATCACTAATTGGATCTAACCCACAATAACGGTTATTTTTTAATATGTGCATCTCGCCTAAACGTTGTCCACGGTCCTCTTTTCTAGAAAGATAACAATGAATGGCCGCTCTATTTGTATCGATGGCCTTTAAATGCCCCAGCGAATGACCAATTTTAGACTGTCTTCCATCTGCAACAATTAATAGATCAAATGTGTATAGGTCTTGATTCGTATCTGTTACAACCCAAGCGCCGCCAGAAGTTTGAGATGCACTTACAATTGTTTTATCTTTCAACAATTGTGCACCATGGTCTGTTGCAAGTTTCAAAATTTTTTGATCAAAAACTTTTCTATTTAGAGAGAGTCCATGCTCACTCTTACTGTTTATCTTTTTAGGAAAATAACTTGGAACAACCACATCTTTTGGTGAGACTAAAACCATCCCATTAAGTTCACTAAATCCGCTGCATAATGTATCTAATAGATTAAGTTCAGAAAGAAGCTTTACTCCTTCGGGGCACAAATACTCCCCACAAACCTTACGCTCCACCTCTTTGCGACGCTCTATTAAAGTCACAGAATGGCCATTAGCGGCCAATAGATAAGCAGCCATTGCTCCTGCTGGACCGGCACCTATTATTCCAATATTTGGCATTGTATTTTTAATAATCTTGAATGACATAAACACTCCCTGTAGTCATAATAATGCTCTATTCTGGATTAAAATCTATCCGTGGTATGTGATATTGATCAAAAATTAAGGGTTTATTGGTGCCTATATGACAAATGTTCAGGAAAATCGCATTAAAATCATCACATTTGTAATACTCCTTGGAACGAGTATTTTTGCTTTGGTCGACATAATACTTGACCTAAACGATGGGATAACTAAAGAGCATTTAATCCATGAAGCGGCTTTATGGGCGTTTTCTATGGCCGGGGCCTATTACCAATTCAAAATTATCCGATGGCAAAAACATGAAATGGAAGTATTTCAATCAAAAATCGACGAACTTGATACAAACAATAACGCTCTAAAACTAGAACAAGAAAATTTTCAAAAGAAAATTTCTCATCTTTCTTCAGAATTTTTACTTAACATAGATGATCAGTTTAATAAGTGGGTATTTAGTAGGGCGGAAAAAGAAATTGCGTTATTACTTATTAAAGGTCTCGCTATGAAAGAAATTGCCGACATAAGAGGATCTACGGAAAGTACTGTAAGGCAACAAGCAAGTCAGATTTATAAAAAGAGCGCACTTAACGGAAGAATGGAATTAAGTGCATTTTTTCTAGATGACCTACTCGCTCTCTCAAAATTACCAGAAAAATAATTTTTATAAGCTCTCAACTGAGCTAGAATCTAAGCATGAAAAATATTAGTCCACTAAAAAAATGTTTTGTCCTCCTGATTCTCCCAACAATCTTACTATTTATTTGGACCAAAGACCTTCATCAAAACAATAAAGAATACCTTTTTCTTAATAAAGACCTGAAACAAAACTATGATCAATTTGTTAAGACTTTCGGACATGATGATCAGCTTATTATTGAAATTCCTAAATTAAGTACAGACCAAGACCAAACAATTATTCAAAAAGTTTCTGACATTACCAGCAAACTCGATACACATAATATTTCTTCTTGGACAACACCTCAGGAAACAACCAAAAAAAAGTTGCCCTCTGAATGGACCAAATTTTATTTGGACCATCCACAAATGGATTTCAAACTTGCGACTGAAAAAAGTGTTTTTCTTGTCGTAAAAGTTCCTGACCTAAACGATAAAGAGCAAATTTCTTTATATGATGATTTAATCAAATTTCCATTTCAAACATATATGGCCGGAATGGGATTCACCAACTATCACCTTAATCTCATGGGTGAGTCTATTCAAAAGAAACTGTTTCCAATTCTCTTTATTTTAACTCTACTAGTTTCTTTTTATTATTATCGTAATTGGGAAGTCACATTTTTTGTTTTTATCAATTCCCTATTTGCGACAATGATAGGTTTAGCCGTTTTAAAAATTTACTATGGCGAAGCTAATATATTAACGACCTCTGTGCCACTCATAAATTTTGTTACGACACAGTCTTTAAGTATCCATGTCATTAGTGGTCTTTTTACGTATCAGACAATAGGGTTAACTTATAAAAGAAAACTCACGCCAATGCTTTTAATGGTCTCTAGTACAATCGTAGGGTTCTTTTCACTCATTACCAGTAACATCATTGCTGTAAAACAATTTGCCATTACCTCGTCTTTGTCGTTGTTTATCACAACCTTGTTTTTTATGATTTTATGGAAATTTCTATTGAAAAACACTCGTTTCCCGCGACGAGAAATGAAGTCTCTTAATGTTTTATATTCACCTAAGTTTATTACAAAACCTATGGTTTATATATTTTCAATTTTATGTTTGTTACTCGCTGCCTACTCGTATCCTAAATTAACGACCACAGTTGAGGCCCTTTATTTTTTCCCGAAAGATCACCCGCTCGTTACATCATTCGGTCATATTGAAAGCAGCTTAGGTGGCACTCCTAAACTTGATATTATATTTAAGAAAAAAAACAATAGTGAATTTACTCAAAACGATATTTTGAATATGGATAAAACACAGGAAGAGTTAAAAAATCTTCTTCAAGCGGATTTCCCCAAAATTCAGTTTATTTCGCCTGCTAGTTTAATTAAAAATGCCAACTATGCTTACACTGGTGACAAAAAAATCCCTGATAACGAAGCGGCCACTAATGTTATTTTTTCACAAGTTCCTGAGTCATTAAAAAATGGTTTCGTTGAATCGTCTCTTTATCGTATGACCATTTTAAACCCGACTCTTCCGACTGAAGAATACATGACAATGCTTAAAAAGATTGAAAATGAACTTCACAAGAATTCTTCTCTTTATGATTTTAGCTTTAATGGTCTTAATTACACTTTAATGCTTTCACAACAAAACTTAGTCCACTCTTTGCTTGTTAGCCTAGGGTTAAGCATTGTGCTTGTTTGTTTAATCGTTGGAGTTAGTTTTAGAAAACCAAAAAAGCTCGTCAACTTTATTATTTCTAATACTCCACCAATTACTTTAACGATTGCCTTACTATATTTCAGCGGAACTGCTCTTAACATTTCAACAATTAAAACTTTTAGTATCTCATTCGGTATGATCTTTGATAGTACAATTCATCTTTTGTACAACTACAATAGACCCACAATGAATCCGAAAATCTTCCAGCAAGCAGTATTGAATCCAATTTACTTGAGTTCATTTGTAACGATAGCTTCATTTTTAATTTTTGGATTTCACGACTTCCTTCCAATAAAGGAATTCGGTCTATTGCTGGCATTTTTATTAACCTTAGGATTGTTCTTCGATGTGCTTTTACTACCAGTTCTTGAAAAAGAAAAAAGTCGTCATTAAAATTAATTATTGAATAATGAATGTTCGAGAATCGATAGGGATAATAACTTTAAAGATTATTCCAGTCTCTAATTCACTTTTCAACTTAACCTTACCGCCATGAGCTTCTGCAACTCCTAAAACTAAAGTTAATCCAATTCCCCATCCTTTCACCCCTGTTTTTTTTCGTCCACGACGAAACTGTTGGAAAAGAAATTTTTGATCTTGGTGAGAGATAACATCACCTTTATTGCAAACTTCAATGATGGCATTTCCAGCTTCAGTATATAAATTAATAATTACCGGAGTGTTCAGAGCTCCATACTTAATTGCATTGTTGCATAAATTTTCTATAATTCTGCGAATTCCTCTGGAGTCCCAGAAACCGCTAAGAGATTCATCTGCATTTAAGACAAAGCGGTCTGTGTGAATAATAGATAGTTCACTTAGTGTTTTTTTCACTAAAGAAATTAAATCACAAGGTCCTATATTCATCGGTAATTTTTCACCACTTCTAATAAGATTGGCATCCAAAAGGTTACTTATCATCTGATCCGCACGATCAACACTGTCATTAATACGTGTGGCACATAAAGAGACAGCTTCAACATTTTGAGGATTTCGCCTTATTAGTTGTGCATTCATTTTCATTGCAGACAACGGTGTTCGTAAATCATGAGTTAAAAGAGAGACGAATTTTTCTCTAAGTTCTCTCTCCGTTTCTAGATTGTGTATTCGACTTCTCGAGCGCGAAAGTTTTATAGAATTTTCAATAGCTTCATTTTGGCGCAATTCAAGTTCAAATTTAGTTTTATAATGGCGATCTATCGAAATTGAAATAAGGTCTCCCAGTGCTGCGACAAACTCTAAGTCACTTTCTGTAAGTTGTAATGATCCTTCAAGCTGAAGAATTCCAAATGCTGGAAGTTGATCTACAACCAGAGGCATAATACAATAATTATCCTTATCGGAGACACTCTTCTCCGCAAAATTAACCCCGGGTAATAACTCTGGAGTGATCTTCGTTGTTCTAAGATCTACAGATTTAGCTGCAGATGCATTAGTAAGATAAATAAAAGATTCTTTAGCGCTATTAATCGCAAGGTTAAAATGCTCTTTTTTGGCATTGTCTGCCCCCCAAGCAATCGTATTAACCTCATCTCCTCGACTTTCTATTATCGTGGCAGTTAAAAAAGGAAAAGTTGAAGAACATAAAGATAGAATCTCAGGAAAAGCATCTTCTATTTTTTCATATGTTGAGAGAATTTTTCCAACTTTATAGAGGGCCTTTAGCCGCTCAAAAGCAAGCTCTTGCCATGTGAATGGCACAGCGAGATCACCACGCTGAGAATTCCCGTTGTTTAAATCAAAAGAGTAATTGTCCTTGTTCAATTTTTCCTTTTAGCCTTTTTAACTGGCGATATTTTTTTGGATTTCTTTTTTATACTGTTATTTATAATGGATATTCCGCCTTTTTTAATTTGCATTTTATGTTTTCCATCTAAGTGAGACGTATTTCTTAATTTATAAATTTCAATAAATCTCTCGCGCTTTAAGCCTTTTTCATTTGAAGTAAGAAAGATAATTCCATCGACTACAGTTTCTTCAACTCCAAACCGGCTAATGCTATTACTTCCGTACGGAATATCGGTCGCGAATAATCCTATTCCCTGACAGTTTTGAATTATTGTACCAATTTGAAAAATTTTCTCTCTGACAATTTGCGGATCATTTACTTTATGGACAAAAATTGAGGCCGAGTCTATTGCAATTCTTTTAGCTCCTAAGCTTTCAATTTTTTCTTTCATCATCAGTAAATGTTTTTCTACTTGAATATCAGTTTGCGATATAAAAATAATTTCAATATTTCCATTCTTAATTTCTCTTTCAATATCCCAGCCCATGCTTCGAGCATTAGCAATTAAGCGTTCAGTAGTCTCTTCAAAAGAAAAGAAAATACCTTTTTCCTTAAATTGAGTAACTCCCTTATAGATAAACTCCAATAACAAGAGTGTCTTTCCAGTTCCGGCCACACCCGAAACAAGGATGCTTGATCCATAAGGAATTCCATCATCAAGCATAGTATCAAGATTGGAAATTCCAAGTTTGCCACGCTTCGGTCCATCAACCACTCCCTTATAATCCATTTGTGGTAAACGACGTATCGTTACTCTAGGTGCATAAACTTCTAATCCCGTAGAAGAGATTAAAAAAGTATGCTCATCACGACTATGATTTGTCCCGCGCATTTTTATCACTTGAATAAAACGCTGCTCTTCACCTGACTCTGAATGATGATTTAGTGAAATTATGCCATCAACGATTGAAAAAAGTGGATTGGTTTCCAGGTCTTGTTTATTAAACTCACCTAAGAGTAAAGTTGTGCATTCCCAGCCCATTAAATTAATAGCAATTTCATAAGAAAATTTTCGAAGCTCTTCGTGCGACTTTGCCAAGTCTGCAAAAATCTTAAAGCTGTCTATGATTACGAAAGCAGGTTTTAGTCTTTTTACATGCCCCATGAGAACTTCAAGGACATTTCCAATTCCTTCAGTTCTAAGAATTTCACCTAAATCAATAAACTCAATACTTCCATCAGCAAGTTTTTTCTCATCATAAAAACTAAATTGTTTTAAATAACGTAAAGTTTTAGCTGTCGGCTCTGATAAAGTTTGAAAAAAGATTACTACTTCTTGAGGAGTTGCATTTTTGAAGGCAATTTGCTGGGCCAATATTGTTTTTCCTGAGCCAGGTGTACCAGCTAGGACTGTTATGTTTCCAATTGGTAACCCACCAGATAACACTTCATCTAAATTCCTAACTCCTGTAGAGATACGGATATCGTGAGCAGCTACTTTCATTTTTCACCTCTCTTCTTAGGAGTATTTATTGGAATTAAATTCTGTACATCGAGTACCTTGAGAGCATTATCGCTGGTCACTTCCATGAGTTCCTTATGTAGGGCCGTAGTTAATACTTCTGATGTAATATTTCCAATAACTGTTAAGATCTTAATCAACAAATATCTAAGAGCTTTTCTAATATCATCTAATGTGTAACCATCTTTTTTCTGGCAAAGAGTCGAATAGTTTAATCCGTGAACTTCAATCGTGATTTCTGAAAGAAAAGGAAATTCTTCTAGACCTTCGTGCAAGACTCGATCTAGCACAACATGAACGGTCACCGTGCTCAAAGTATTTAAGCATCGTCTTTCTATAGCCTGGAGTGCACCACCAAAGATGAGAATGATTTGATCAGGGCTAAGACCTTTGGTATTTTTTTCTTCCCAAAGCCTTACGATTTCTTCATGAGTGCTATTCTGATTTGATGACATTCAATACCGCTCCCATTTTAAAAAAAATTTTGAACAGAGATGAACTTTAATCTCGTAATACAGATAAGCATTTTTACATCCTTGAGGGAACTCTATTTTTGCTTAAATAATGATGACCTTAATCATATATTCATTACCGAATCTGAATTACTGATATCTAACAGAATAAAGTCATTTAAAAAATTAATTATACCTAAATTTAAATTTAAGATGATGACTTGAGAGAATAATTGGTATTCTGGATTTAATAAAGTCTCAAGAAGTGAATAAAAACCAAAGTAATTGACAAAGTTGAAACAAATACAAGAAGCTGCACAGCAATTCAAAACAAGTTCCACTAGATTATTTAACCAACCTAGTGGAACACTTAATACTATTTTAGTTGTGATTGCGTTTCAGAAATAAATTCAGTGGCCATTTTTCCACCGTGAGCAGTGAAAAGTTTTTCGTACATTGGAGGAGGAACAATTCCAGTTACGATTGGTGCTGATGCTTTAGAAAATCCAAACCATTGACGAACGTTCATTACACTCTTCATATCTTTGTTGATTAGAGTTACGTTAAACGCTGATCCTGTAGAAGCAGATCCTGTTCCAGCAACACATGCTTCGCAAGAAAATGAGTATCCCATATCGTTAATTACCATGATGGCATCAACATTTAAAATTTCTAATGATTTTTTTAAGAACTCTTTTTCTTCGTCAGTTTTTACAAGGGCATCAGAATCTGACCAGTTTTTATCAATTCCGAAAGTTGCAATTCCATCAAGAGTTGTAGAAGTTGGACCATCGTTTGAACCTGCTAAGCTTTGAAGTTTTCCCATCCAGCCGTCTGCAACTGCAGCTACTGGTGCATCTTTTTTCTGGCTTGATTTAACTAGTTCTTGGAACTGTACATTTTTTCTCAGCTCTTCAAGTGTTAAAGCTTTGAATGGTAGAGTTGGTGAAGTGTTGATTGATCTTACGAATTCATTGTATGAAAGTTCTGCTGCTTTTTTACCATCAACTTCTGTGAAGCCTTTTGCAACAACTTTTACCAAGTCCATGATCCCTGGTTTATTTTGTTCTTTTGGATCATCTCTGAATTCTATTTTTTGTGGGATTGAATATGCAACGATTGCGACTTTTTTAATTGAAGTCACTTCTTCTTTTTTAAAAGATGCTGATCCACAGCTTGCTAATACAGTAAGTAATGTTAGAAAAAGTAAGTTCTTCATCATAAATTGCCTCCAATTAATTTTTTATAATTAAATTCAAAATTGGAGGCAATGTCTATCAATACTTAATTTTTTATCCTCGTCTGGCAGCATCAATGGCCGCAACATCGAGTTTTTTCATATCCATCATTGCGGTAAAGGCCCTTTTCGCCTCTTCTCCGCCCTTTGTCATTGCTTCAGTTAGAGTACGTGGTGTAATTTGCCAAGAAATTCCCCAACGATCTTTACACCAACCGCACTGACTTTCTTCTCCGCCATTGTTCACGATTGCATTCCAATACAGGTCTGTTTCTTTTTGATCATCAGTTGCTATTTGAAATGAAAATGCTTCACTTTGCTTGAAATATGAACCGCCATTAACTCCGATGCAAGGAACTCCTGCAACTGTGAATTCAACCGTCAGAACATCTCCAGCTTTACCTGATGGATAATCAGTCGGAGCGCGGTGAACAGCACCTACAAAGCTATTGGGAAAAGTTTTTGCATAAAATCGAGCAGCCTCTTCAGCGTCTTTGTCGTACATTAAGCAAATTAAATTTTTGGGTGTTTTCATGTATTTCTCCTTTTAATATTTTTTCAAAATCCACATCGCTATATATCCAGCGAAAAAACCACCGACATGAGCACCAAAAGCTATATTGGTGTAAGAGTTATTAATGCTTAAAAGAAAATTTAAGACCTGACCTACAATCCAAAATCCAAGATAAAACTTTATAGGTATGTTTAATATGTATCCACTAACCCATGTCTTTAAATTGATGTGAGGAAATAAGTATAAGTAGCCCCCCATCAGTCCGCTAATTGCTCCACTGGCCCCAACCGCAGGAATTACGGAATCAGGATGTGAAAGCATATGAACGAGCCCTGCTACAATCCCACAGAAAAAGAAATATAAAATGAATTTTACTGGCCCTAAAAAATCTTCAACGTTGTCACCAAAAGTCCAAAGGTAAAACATGTTTCCAACAATATGAAGAAAACTTGCATGCACAAAAATACTTGTGATTAAACCTGAGAATTTAAATTTCGCCGGAATCAAACCTAGCTGATCAAAAAGATTTTGGTTAAAAGTTAAAAAGAACATCAATACGCATGCAAGAATAAAAACAGTCGTAACCCAAGGAGTTTTTTCTTTGGGATTCTCATCATAGAGTGGAATTACCATAAACGGTCTTGAAAATAGACCTAGCTTTTTAAAATGATTTTGCCTTTCTTCACTTTCTTTTTTACTTTTATAATCTTTTGCCGTTTCTCTAAGAATGCCATGAATCTCGGGCTCAACCTCAAGAGAAAATTTTGTCTGATTAATAAAAATTAATAGATGCCTCTCTTGCATCCAAAGGCCTTCACATTTTCGACATTTTTTTACAGTTTCTTTTGAGTTGTATCCTAATTTTGAATCATCCAAAAAAATTTTACATTTTGGACATTTGCTAATTGTATAAGTGTCGTTTTGAATTTCACCAACAACGACATCCTCGAGCGGCAACTCTCGAAGTGAATCCCTAAAGATGCCAATCTCTTTTTTATCAAACCAGATGCCTTTACATTTATTGCATCGATCAACAATCACTTCACTGCATGAATAGGGAGTCATAAACACAGAACAATCCGGACACATAATGCTCGGCTGTTCTTTAATGAATGTAAGGTTTTTAAAAATCATTCAAAAATTATAACAGAAATACCATAAAAGTCTGCTGGAACCTTTGAAAGTGTTCGGTTAGTATCAATCTAACAATGGGATGAATTATGAACAATGTAAATGATGAGCTAACAAAAGAAGAAATCGCTGCCGGAGATGTAGTCATGACTTCAGAAGTCGTTCCATGGCATTTTCCGATGATGAACGACACTGTCAGGAATGATGCTTATGAAAAAGCACTCAAGTCTGCACTTAAAAATGGTGGATCAGTTCTGGATATTGGTTCAGGTTCCGGACTACTTGCCATGATGGCCGCTCGCCATGGAGCAAGTGAAGTGACGACTTGTGAAGAAGTCACAATGGTTTCTGAAAAAGCAAAAGTCATTATTAAACGAAACGGTTTCGCTGATCAAATTAAAGCGATTAATAAAATTTCAACTAACCTGATTGTTGGAACTGATATACCAGAGCGCGCTGATATTTTAGTCACTGAAATATTTGATAATGGTTTATTGGGAGAAAATGCACTTACGGCCATCGAGCACGCGAGAAAAAATTTATTGAAGCCAAACGCTCAGCTGATTCCATGTGGGGCCAGAGTATATGCTGCTTGTATTGAATCCATAGAAATTTATAAAAATCATCGAGTGGAAATAATTTCAAATTTTGATTTATCGCCTTTCAATCAATTCACGTCTTATGATTATACTGGATATCATCTTGCTAAGACGAATTACCGTGCTCTAACAAAAACTACATCTATCTTTGAATTTGATTTTCAAAAAGATCATGAAAATAAATCAGTACCAATTGAATTTGAAATAACTGAAACAGGAATCTGTCATGCAGTGGCGTTTTGGTATGAGTTGCAACTTGATCAGGACACCATCATAAGTACTGCTCCGAACTTGCCACAATTGTCTTGCTGGAAACAAGCCGTTCAATTACTTCCAAAGCCGCTTGCTTTTACAAAGGGTGAAAAGTTTAAATTAAATGCTCATCATGATGATATTTCGTTATGGTTCACTCAAGCTTAGAAATTCATTAATGTACTTGAAAACCAGTTTTAATCTGATTAGGTCTAAAGGGTTTCAGGATTATCTAAGCGAAAAAAAGAAGTGGTTAAGCAGAAAACACTGTCGTGATCTTCGCCTTTTTGAACATGTGATGCAATATCTCGTCGCACTTCTTTGAGCGTGTTTTTCACATAATCCATTTCGTCTTTACGCATTCTAATTATAATTGAAGAAATATCTCGCGATGATCGTTCTTGTTCATCAAATGAATTCATTATTTTTTTTAATATTTGTGTTTGAAAACTTTTGACTGCTTCAGAAGGAGCTGCCGAGAGGATAATGATGTAGTCGTTTGATGGACGAAGCTTGCCTTGAAAAGATTCTATTATTTCTAGCCTAATCAATCGCTCTAGTCCTGTCTTTGCTTCTTCTTCAGTTATTTTAAGTCTCTCTGCAATCCAAGAAGGAGATGCGACAAAACCTTTTATAAGGGTCAGTTCCATAATCGCCAAGTGATACCATTCTTTTATCACGTGAAAGAGATCGGCCGAGATTGTATTATAGCGAGTTTCATAGCGACATAATTTTGCTTTTGCAATTTGTCGTGATTCTTTAGTACGAGCGCAAGTTGACTGGACTAAATTTTGAAAGAATTCTTTTTCATCTCCTATCAGTTGAAGTTTTGTTGATATTAATTCTGCTTTTTTTGGAGATAGTCCGGCCTTTTTTTTCATGATTAAAGATAGTGTTGCCGGAGAAACTCCTAAATCGCGAGCAAAGGCCCTCATGGAATAACCCAAATTGCGTTTTGTGCGAGCTTGATATTCGCTTTCAATAATTTCAGAAAAATGTTTCGGAGAAGATTGCATCTCTAAATGGTATTTAATGAAACTAACAAGAGCAAGTGGCATTCTTTTTATTAGTGTTTAGTCTCGCTTTATACTCACTTAACACAATATTGGGCAGTACTTCGTTTTACTTAAGTTTTAAGTTATTCTTACCGAGAATGTTTACAGATTTCGATACTTTTAGGAGGCATCTTATGCGCAAAATTTCAAATACTTATGTTGCTTTGACCATTTTGTTCTTCAGTTTTCAATGGCAAAACTCTCAGGCCGAAAATAAAGGTGGTGAGGTCGGCAATCCTGTCACTAAATCATTAGAGGTGCACAACAGTATTAAGTGTAGTGGATGGACGGCTTCAGTTACCTGTACAGAGACATGTGAGAAGGCGTTAAATAAAACCATGTCTAAAAATAGAAAAGTTTATCAGGATATGAAAATTATAGACGGATCAATTAAGAAAGATAAATTGTGGTCTGGAATAAACGACGACACAGGGACTTTTGAAATTGCTTACGCCTGTAGCGCTCAGGTTGGCCCTGATGGATCAAAATTAGCTGATGTCAGCGTAGAGACCGTATATGAGCCTGAGATAGATGCAAGTACGGCCCCTTGTGAAATTAATTTAAGTGTGGCGGACGAATTTAAAAATAGTAGTGTCAATATTGATGAATTAGGATTTGTTCCTCACAGTAAAGAATCAATAAAAAAATTAAAACTTATGCTTAAGAAAAAGGGATACAGGCTTGTCTCTGAAATAAAAAAAGATACATATTTTTTAGAAACCGCTAGCATTCCTGCTTGTTATGACGGGGTGATAATGGGTACTTCGTGCAGCGCTGGTTATCATTTATTAAAACACAAAGGAGATACTTCTGAATCTGGTTTAGAGATTAAATCAATTAAAGGAAAAAATTATTTTTTAAAAACTTTTAATTATAAAAGCACATATCTTTTTTCTACTCCAGAAAAAGAAGATTTTTTTATAAGTGCTTTGGAAAAGGAATTACTTTCTTGTAAAGAAGCAGATGTAATTAAAGAAAATCCGTTGATTTCAGAGTATCGTATTTTAAGTGAGGCTTGTAAGGATGATAAGCTTCTTGATGCGAAAGCTTACAATTACTATGAAAACTTAATTGATAAGTACAAAAAAGATGTTTTGAATAGACCGTCAAAAGCTCTGACTCTAGAGGATATTCAAGTTCAAAATTTTGAAAATTATTTTAAAAGCTGCAAGAGTTCGAGCGAAAAAAATAAAGTAGTAAATTCTGTAGATGATAGTACTCGTTCGCAGAAAATAGTTCCAAAAAGTGTTGATCAGAGCGATAAACAGAATGTTAATCCGAGCTCTACTTTAGCAAAATAGTTTTCAAGCTATTTCTATATTTTATAAGTTCCAGTAGACTTTTTTTATTACATTGCAATGGATGCGTTGTGGTTACAAAAAGTCTAGTGGAACCTTTTTTAGTTTAATAAATCATATTATTTAAATTAAATAGTTCAAAGAAAGTTTGTTCGGTGGCTTCCGGATGTTTTTTCATTAACCACTGCCTGTAAGCAGGCATCCCACTTTGAACACCAGCACTCAAGAAATCAGCAATTGAATTTGTATCACTGTAATAAGTCATTCCGTCGTTTTTATTTGGAGCTCCAGACGTTTCATTAGTTGTGTCGTATAAATCCCACATCGTCGCAGCTGCATCAAATTCGTTATTGGCTTCCTTGCAGTAAGTACCATTGTATTCCAAGCTGTAGCCGTGCAGTTTTTTTGGAGCATCACCATAAGATTTTCCCTGTGCCCAGATGCTGATGAAGTTAGCAAATCCTTCCACCATAGCAAGTGCCTGATTGTAGCAACCCATTAGAGAGTGACTTCCACCTGAGCCTGGTGGAAATTTTCCCCAGTAGTTTCTATGGAATTCGTGAGCTAATTCATGTCCTATTAATCTTTCCATATCGGCAGAAGGGATAACATAAATCGCTCCACCAATTGAACACGACCATGGAATGATTACTCCTTTAGATTTTTCCAAAGTACAAGGTGTGCCTGTTCCATTCCAAAGCTTAAGAGCGTTCGGATAAATAATTCGAACTGAAGTAAGTGAATTAATCGGATTTATATTTCCTTTTGTTAGTCGTCTCCAGATATCATTACCTGTGTGAAAAATTCTCGCGACATACCAAGCTGTCATGCTTTTAAAAGTTGAAGTCTTAAATTGGTCAGCATTAACAGAATCAAAATACTGATAAGGCTTATTATCAACTGGATTAATGACCTGAATGTAGCGGTTCATTGGTTTATAAATAACCTGAAGAGTATCCAATTTAGTAGCTGGATAAACTTTTGGATCAATAGCAACATTCCAAAGCCCTAAATAGCCAGTTTCTGTTGATGCGATCTTTGTATAAACTCCCCAACTCACTCCCCAAAGTTCGACAGTGTATCCCCATGCTGCTGGAACTTTCGCTGTGAAGCCGTCTGGAAGCAATCTAAGCTGTCCAGAAAAACATTTAAATTTTGTACAATCAGCACCTTTATTATCTTTATCAAAACCTTCAAAATTTTTATCAAGAATTTTATTTTCTGGTGCAAAAGGAAATTCAATTTTTGATGGAAGCGAATTAATACGAAGTGACTCTGCGAGCACTCTTGCATCTGGAGCATCGAAAGGCTCAATTTCAACTCTCTCATCTAAAGGATCCGGAACACTTACAGCAAAACCTCTGTTTTCTAAAGTTGAATCAATAATTAATCCAACACCAAGATCAACCTTAGATGGCTCTGCACGTGTGTCTTTCGAATTAAAAATCGGTTTTTGCTCTAGAGTATAAACTCTTGCATCTGTTGGGAGATAATTATTATTACGGGCATCATAGATAAAAAATTGTGGTTGCGTTTCAACCTGAGTCAACTCTCTTGTCGCTGGATTTAAGTAAGAAATTTTATAGTCGATAACCAGGTATTTCTTTTGCGCAGGAATCGCACCTAAGTTCATGTTAAGATTTTTTTCTTCCAAAGCAGCAAGCTTAATTCGAATCCCACTAGGACTTGGAATATTATTTAATTCGCTCGGTGTGATAATAACTGTCAGGTCAACATTAGAAGTATTTTTCAAAATCAGAGTGATGATTCCACGGAGTGGAAAGGCCTGCGATTCAGCTTTCACATCCCCTTCAAAGTAAGGAGTTGTGGCCCAAGTTGATGCACTAATGGCCAGAAACATAACAAGTGAAAAGCTTAAAGACTTCATCGTGTTCTCCCGCATAATGTAGAAGCCCTAAATAACTTTTAATTTCATTTATGGCAACTAACAAGGGACACAAGAATGGCAATGGGCGAAGTCCGCAGCTAAAATCAGGCCCTTATCTAAAAAGCTAAACCTTATACCCAACTGTTCCGATACACTTTGGCGAACTAATAAACTCCGGAGCCTATAGATGAAAACTTTAAGCGTAAGCCTATTCTTTGTTCTTTTAAGCAACTCTTATGCTGAAGACCTCATTACTCCTAGTGAGCGTTTTATGGATTCTAAGACCGGTAAATTACTTCGTGTTTGTGAAGTCAAAGATGGCGAACTCGTCGTCAAAGAAGAGTGCGGTAAACACTGGGAAAGCTTTCCTCGTAAGAGAGAAGAGATTTATAGAGAAGTAGCCTCTCATAAAGAAATTTCAAAAAACGATCTCGCTCTATTTCCCGTCAAACAAAAAGATGGAAGCATTAAAGTAAACTTCGGCCAAGTTTCAAATCTCTATGAGAACGGATTAGTACATGTTCTCCAATATGAATCTAAGAAAACAGGTTTTTCAAGAGGGGCCACTCACTACGATTTTGACTCTCGATATATTATCAAGCTCGACAAGAAGCACCCTCTATTGGCCCATGCAAGTTTATGTGCCAAAGAAGATACAGAAATCCCTTACAGCTACAACGAAGGCCACAGTTACTCAGTGAAAAAAGGTGAAAAAGTTGCACTCAAAGGAATTTTTGAAAATCAAACTGCAGTTGTTTCACTCAGTGGATTGTGGGATAACTTTTGGGGATACGGACTTAATAATCAACTGACTGTGGACTTAGCGAAACTTGAAATTTGTGAGAGTGATAAAGTGGCCGCTACTGCCTCGGTGGATGATACAGCTAGAGCGAGCACTAAAGTTCCAGCGTCATCGACTCAAGAGCAAGTTCCAGTGAGTGGTCTGGCGAAATAAAAATTGCAAAATTTTACTCGATAATAAAATATCCAATTCTTGAGGGAGCATAAAGCTTGCCTGCAACTTTTGATATTTTTCCGACTGGTGTTTCCATAAAACGTGAATCGTTTGCAATACCATATCCATTTTTATTTTTTGAATAACACATAAATTTGCCCATGATTCCAACAGCGCAAAGATTGTTCTTATAAACAAATGAATTATTAACAAATGGCTCTGCAAACTCTCCGACGTAACCAATATTTCCATTCTTTAGTGAAATAGTTATAAAATCACCTGTTGAGAGGGTCACAAAGGCCAGGTCATCAATAATTGCCGGTGCAAAAAAATTATATCCTCTCAACTCTTTCTCAACGTTCATTTTGTTAGTGCGCAAATCAATTACATATAAATCTGCTGGTACACTCCAATTTTTAGAATCAGTTAAAGTGGCCTCAGTCGCAAAACCAACGATTAGTGAATTACTCGTTGTGATTTCGCTCTTCGGACTTTTCTTTAATGGAAAAGTATTTGTAACTTTTCCATTCGTTGGATCAAAACAAATAACTGCTTTGAATTCATAAACCGATGTTGTGCAGATTTTATTTTCAACAAAGACAATATTTCCATCGTTATGAATTGGCTTCCCATCAGCAGCTTTTGTTTGCCATATTTTTTCGAGAGTATTTACTTTAAAAGCCGCAACCCCACCATATCCAAGACCGGTGTACAAAATATTATTGTGAATAAAAGCACCACGTTCAATATGCCCATCTACTTTTATTTGTTTCAACAATTTTTTTGATTTTAGATCAAATGCATACAAATTTGTAACTTTGTCATCATGCAATCCTTCTCCCCAGTACAAAACTGAACCAGAAAGTACGGGATGACTCATACTCTGCTTCTTGCCATCAAATAACATTTCAGGATTTGAAAGATCGAGATTACTTTTAAAAAGAACACCCGTAACAGCTATAAAATATAAATTATTCTCAAATATTACTGGTGAAGAAAACGTCGGGCCAATTTTTGAACGTTCAGTGGCCATTTTTTCAATTTTTGATTCGGCATAACTTGATGGTCCATGAAGAAATAAAAAAGAAAAACACAAAATAGTCATTAATTTCGTCATAAAAAATCTCCAAATCAGTTATTATTAATTATGAATTTAAACTCAAGAAAATTCAAATATCTTTTGCAGGCACAGACTCTTTTAAATGATAAGACTGTGCCAGCTTTTGTTAAAATCACAAGAAAAGAAGATCTCACCAGTCATTTCTCTCGGTCGATTTTAAGATCATCCATTCAAGGAGAAGCAGAAGATACCAGTCTTCTAAGTGGTAAAAGCCTAAGTATTCCGAATCTTCAAAATGTGAATGACGTACTAAACGCGTACCAGCAAATAATCAAGCAACCAAATTTAGATGAAGTTGTTCTTCAAGAAGAAATACTCTGGGAAAAACACTTAACACTCGTCTTTGAAAAAGATTTTATTTTTATCGAAATAAAGTCGACAGATCCATTTGAAAAACCTCATTTTTCATACTGGACACCGATCGGACACACAACAAATGACCATGAAATTTTTATTTCACTTAATCATTTACTTAATAAACTTCAATCCATGACTGACAGTTCTCCTTTGTGGTTAATGGAGCTTGGACTAAAAAAAACTAACGAGCTATTTCTTTTTCAAATACAACCAATTGCGCGTTCATATTTGGGAAATATATTTTCACAAAACTTAGTTCAAGAAATGTTACTCTCACGACAGCGCTTTCAAAAAACTCATGGTCTTTGGGCCTTGATCAAAACAGAATGGGCGGCCTATAATTTTCGCAAAAAATTTTTAAAAAATGATGAGCATAAATCTTCTTGGATTTTTCTTAATTGGGAATTTATTTTTCATTATTTTAGGATCTATTGTTTGCAAAAAAGTCTTCGACCGAGCCAGGAAACTTTTGCGGCCTTCCTCACTAAAGGACATGAAAAAAATTGGATGGGAGATATTCTAAGACGCCATTTCAGTATTGCCAATCAGCTGCGAATAAATGAATCCCACGCAGAAGTAAATTTTGTATTCAGCGATGGTCCATCTCTTATCTTTATTGGAAATGGAAAGTTCAGCGGTAAAATTGGAAATGAAGTTTGCTTAATAAAAGATCTCACTCCTCAACTTGTCTATAATCTTGGAGCAAAAAACATAATCCTAACTAAAACGATCAGTCTTTTAAGCCACGGAATTTTAGCCGCAATCGATTGCAAAATCAGAGTGGTAGCAGGTATTTCAGATGAACTTTGGGACCAGCTTGTAGAAGACGAAAATATTTACCTGGATTTTGAAAAACGAATATTTGAGGTAAAATAGATTAAGTTTAAGGAGCTACAATGAAGATTGGTCTTTCATTATTTTTCGTCTTATTTAGTATTGTCATTTTTCAAAATCAATCCTCTGCTGGAATCGGAGGTGGTTGCGGAACTAGCTGCTTATCGCAAATGAACAACAATATGAACTATTATGGACGTCCTATGGGTTATTCAATTCCATATTATGCATACCCACAACTTCCTTACCAATCGATGTGGCCTCAACAAAATTATTATTTTCCCCACACACCTTCTCCATACCAACCAGCTGACTGCCCATTTTGCAATCAGATGCAAAATTATCAACAGCAACAACCATTCTATTTTCCTAATTCATATCAATACCCGGGTGGTGGAATCACTTGATTCCCTAAAGCTAATTTAAAAAGTCTTAAGGAGTTTCTATGGTTTTTCCTTCTCTTATATTTCAAATTGATCAAGGAATGGCTTCACAGCTTTCTGCATGGGTTGTTATATTATTTTCTTTTTTTCTATACCGTTTTAAAAAAATTGTTATCACTCTCTTCGTAATTTTATTTGCAGTCATTCTTTTTCAAAACCATGCGTTTGGTATTGGTTACGGTGGCCCTGGTTCATGCGGCACTCTCTGCCAGGCAGACTTGCGAAATAGTCAAATGAACAACATGAATTATTACGGCCGCCCTATGGGTTATTCAAATCCAATGTATTTTTATCCACAACTTCCTTACCAATCAATGTGGCCTCAACAAAATTATTATTTTCCACATACTCCTTCTCCGTATCAACCAGCTGACTGCCCTTTCTGCAATCAAATGCAAAATTACCAGCAACAGCAACCATTTTATTTTCCTAACTCATATCAATACCCAGGCGGCGGTATCACTTGATCTACTATGTTCCATGGTTTTTAGTTGGCTTGGCAGCGGTGACTGCACATATATACCCTGCGAGCTTAGGTCTGCTATTCACAATAAATGTTTGGTGTCTTTCGATGCCTCACAGTTTTTCGACTTTCACTCGACAAGATTTGCGAACAACCAATATCGCCCTTAAGGCCATACTTCTTTTTGTCGTCTTTTTTGTTTTACTTCAAGGCACGATGGCGCGAATGGGTTTTGTGACTATCTATTCCTGTTACTTTTATTGGCAACAGTTTCATTACACCAAACAAAATATGGGAATTGGGATTTGGAAAACTAATGATAGATCATTTAACGAGCGATTTATTGATTATACTTTTTATTTTTTAATTTCGATTTTATCTATCGCTGCTAGCTTTTATGGCGGTGGAATTCAATTTTTTGGTTACTCTCTTTTAAA
>JAULBY010014623.1:10003-21733 GCA_032358315.1 Ophiocytium majus | reverse complement strand
GCCTGCCGCTGCTGCTGGGCGGCCTGCACCGCCGCCGCGGTGGCGGCAGCGGCGGCGGCAGCGTTTGCCTCAGCCTCCGCCGCCGCCGCCGCCGCCTCCCGCTGTTGGAGGCCCGCCAGGTACGCGGCGTGCACGCTGTCAAGCACGGGCGTGAGCTCGCGGAAGCTGCGCGGGCGGGCAGTTACACGGCAGTTACACGGGCGGTTACAAGACTGAGCTGCTGTGCTGAGCCTCACGCCGTCGGAGGCCCGCCAGGTACGTGGCGTGCACGTCGTCAAGCACGGGCGTGAGCTCGTGCAAGCTGTGAGTTTCTGGCACGGGCGGACAGTTACATGGTGGTTACACCGGGCGGTTACAAGCTGAGCCGGTGTGCTCAGCAGCTGCATGGCAGTCCCCCGCTGGTAGGCGGTGTGCACGCCGTCTAGCATGGGCATCAGCTCGTGGAAGCTGTGGGGCAGTTACAAGTGCGTTACATGAGCTGGTGCTCAGCAGCTGCATAGCGTGCCCTCAGATACTGGTGGACCGCGAACCTCATTGAGCATGGCCACCACCAGCTCACAGCATGCTCTGTGGAGGCAGCAGGTGGTGGCAGTTTCACGGCAGTTACATGTGCAGGCGCTCACCAGCCGCAAGGTGACACGCCGGCGCCAGCTACCGGGCGCTGCCCAGCGCAATGACAAAAGTGGTCAGCAGAGGTGTTCGTGTGACATGCTAGAAGTGCATGCCTGCTACTGTAGCGCCGCGCATGTGCGCTTTGCCACCACTCGGCAGAGCCTTGTTACTTGACTGCGGCATACCACCACACACCCGGTCAACGACACACACATCAATCGCCACGGGTGTCATTGCGCACCTCACAGATGGCATTCCTCACGTGTGTGTGTAGTAGGGCAGAATGTAGGATGGTACGTGGCTGCCACATACCACAAGCTTTCGGCAATGAGGCGCACTTCACCACTCCTCGCGTATGGCGGCGCGCACGTGTGTGCAGTACACACAAAGCCACACACCAAGAGTGTACTTGGTCAAAGGGGAAAGCCACACGTCAAGAGTACCTAGTTTGATTTAGAACAGGAAGAAGGGAGGGCGGCAGAGGCACTCGCCGCTCCTCACTCCCGGCGGCGCGAATGTGCGTGCAGTACCCACAAAACCACACATACAAGAGTACTTTGCCAACGGTCGAGCCACACATCAGAGTGCCTAGTCATGCAGCGCAGCACAAGTATTTAGTTGAAGAGGGGGGGCGGAAGAGGTACTCGCCCATCCACACTGAACGGCCGCGCGCACGGGCGTGCAGGGCATGCACTTTAGCGAAAGCTACTATCGAAGAATAAAATGGCAGGTGCCAAATCCCCGAGCAAAGACACACACTCACCGCTCCACACGTGCGTGCAGTACACACAAGTCACACACCAAGAGTGTACGTAGTGGAGGCGGGGAGCCACACATCACAGTGCCTAATTCAGTTCGAAATACTTCACAAGTAGGAAGGAGCGGGGGGGCAGAGGCACTCACAGCTCCTCGCTCACGGCGGCGCGCACGTGCGTGCAGTACCCGCACTTTAGGGAAAGCGACTAGCAAAGAATAAAATGGCTAGTGCCAAACCCCTGAGCAAAGTCACACAACACCGCACCTCGCTCACGGCGGCGCGCACGTGCTTGCAGTGCACACAAAGCCACACACCAACAGTGTACTTAGTGAAAAGGGGGAGCCACACATCAAAAAATACCTTGACGCAGAATATACCCTTTAAGTATATACAGGGGGGGGGAGAGGCACTCACCGCTCCTCGCTCACAGCGGCGCGAACGTGCGTGCAGTACACGCGCGTGATCGCCTGCAGCGACGCCGCCTCGCCCCCCCTCTCCAGCTCCAGCGCCTCCCTCTGCGCCGCGCTGAACTCTGTCTGCAGCGCCTTGCGCTCCTCCTTCTCCACCACCAGCGGCGACGTGCGGTGGTACAGCTCAATCGCGTACTGCATGTGGGTGTGGTTCCTGGTGCCTGCGGCTGCGGGGCCGGCCTCCGCGGCCGCCGGCTGCTGCTGCTGCGGGGCAGCGGCGCCGTTGGCTTGCTGCATGGTACCGGGCGCCACTGGCGCGTCTCTGCCACGATCTGAGGGAGGGGTGGCGGGTGCGGGGAGGGGGGTGGGCGCGTGTTGTGAGTCGTGCGGCGAACGCAGGTTGGCGGGAACTTTGTTGCGGCATTTGTGCTGGCGGGGGAGGGCCGTTCGTGCAAGTTTTGAAGCTATTTGGGCCGTTCGGCGTGGTGAGCAGTGTGCCTTGACAGGTAAATGAGCGCCACGCTAATAGGTGGCGCTGCCGCGCACTGGCGGTACACAGCCCTCTGGATCCTAGCCGAGGCCGGCATAGGCGAACCACCCCGGGGGCGGATGCGCACTCCGTCTGGGAACATCAAGCAAATAAGACCAGCAGCTGTCCGGCACTGTCGCCGACAGCGCTGTGAAGTGGCGGGAAAAGTAGAGGTACTCGTGGCAAGCCGGCACGTGCACAGCTGCGATGGCTGAGCTGGGTATGTGCGGTGTCCGCACGCGGACCCAGGGCAAGGTGCAAGCTTTTTTGCCAACTTTTGAATTTGTCACGTGTGGTATGTTGGAGAGGCATTAGAAGCAGGGCTGCTGCCAGCGCTCGACCAGCATGGCCGAAGGACACAAATCCAGTAGATCTAGATGATACGCATCTCTTGTCTGCATCACCGCACATCACCGCACAGCGGTGCTGCGGTGCTTCAAATGCAGGGCGGCTGTGGCGCCAGAAATCAGAGATTGTTTTCAGCAGCCGGAGTGAAACACAGGCACGGAGTAGGCCAGACCAGCGCACCTGATCAGCTGTTTCGGGGACTCCGTCGTTAGATCATACCGGCCTAGTCACCTTCCCAGCTCCCTCGCCAGCCCTCTCGCCTCGCTCGCGTGTTGTGCTGTGTGTGCCTTTGTAACATGTTTGTATGGGGGGGGGTCTAACGTTTGCGCGAACAATCGATGTCAATGATCAATCCCTTCTTTCTAAAAAGGGTTCCCATTGGCCCCCCTAAAGCAGGACAACAAAGTTTGATAACACCCGGTGGTTATTGGGGGGTGGATCACAATTACCCAGCAGCAGTGCACACACAATCCCCGCTGCACCCACCCCGCACGAGCACCATGGCCACCAGCGACAGCGGCATCACCCTCCTGGGCATGGGCAACCCGCTGCTGGACATCAGCGCGGAGGTGCCCCTGTCCCTGCTCGAGGAGTACGGCCTCACCCTCAACAACGCCATCCTGGCGGAGGACAAGCACGTGCCCCTGTACCGCAAGCTCGTGGACGACTACAAAGTGGAGTACATCGCTGGCGGCGCCACCCAAAACACCATACGCGTGGCGCAGTGGATGTCTCCTCCGGGCTCCACAGGTGCGCACACAAACCCACCACCCACACACGCCCCTGCTTGTTTCATGCTCTTTTGAATCCCACGCGAGTGGTTGTGTGGCCGCGCACTGGCAGACGCTGCCGCTGGGTGCATGTTTCCTCGCGGCCGCTGCGTGTCATGCTGTGCACCGCGCCTGGTGGCGTGCTTTGCTGCCGATGGGGACAAGCGTGCCTGCTGCGGCCGCTTTGGCGGCACCGGTGCCGTGTGCGGTGCTGGGAGCGCTGCTCGCTGGGCATGTGACGCGGGCAGGAAACGGGTGACGCGTCACAGAAGGGACGTGCAGGAGCAGACGCCTGTTTCGCGGCACGTGAAGCATTGCAGTGCAGCAAGCCGTGACAGTACAGGAGGGCACCGCAAAGCACTAGGAAAAACAGCATTATCGCTTCGCACAGCGCTGATGGCTGGTGCTGCTCACCAACACACGGGCCACCACCATGCAACGGCCTCCCGGGCACCAGCAGCAACTTGCGATTCCTCTATCTATATATTCATGAATAAATACATACTTGTAGTGTCAGTTTGTTCTATGAAATGCGAATATGAATTATGGCACACTGCTGGCAGTGGCTGAACGGCCGGCGACGCGCTGCTGTCGCAGGCTACATGGGAGCGGTCGGCAAGGACGACTTCGGCAAGCAGCTGGAGCAGTGCGCAACCGCTGACGGCGTGAAGGTGCGCACATGATTTAATTACAAATTTATCATATTAGTATGATATATGGTGTCCACAATACAGTGGATGGGCACATACGTGCCCTGTTCCTATACAGGGTATCAATGCTACAGCTGACTGGCAGCACCGCAGGCAAGTTTTTGTCATCGCCGGTTGCCCATGGTGTGCGACTGTGCAGCTTCCGTACCGCTTCAGGCAGCGTGCGACAACCTATGAGCATCCGCGCTGCAGCTGATGGAGAACTTGCTGGTAACATCGGTTGCTGTTGGTGCTGCGCTACGCTGTACATCAGTTGAGCGCACGTCAGTTCAATCACTGACCTTTGTTTTCAGTACGTCAAAGTAGGCAACACAATGTTGTTGTTTTTTGTGCAGACAATTTTCGCAACTTGGGTCGCGCATACCGTCTTGTCCTGAAGTAGTTGCCCCAGGCTGGAAAATCTGGCATTCAATGGGTGCCTCTGAAAGTGACCTACCCTCTCCACTGTGTGCTGTTGTCGGCCGCAGCGAAAGCTATGGTTCTCTCCTGATATAGTTGTTTGAGTGGCTCCCAAAGTAACCTGCCCCCCCATTTATTTTGAACTCCCGAAACTGTCCGCCTGGGCGACTACTTCAAGATGCAATGGTACCCAACTTCAACACGGACATGTTGGTGACTACAAAATTGTCAATATTGTTCTTTGAAGCCACAGATTGTGTTGTCGTGCATGCCGCATAACGTGGGAAGTGACCATGATCATACTTTTACAAGAAGTGTTTTGAAGTACCCATTATCAGTAAACTTGGGTTCGCAGAAGATGGGTTCCATTTGAATTCCGCATCTAGCTACTTTAGGCTGGGGTGTTGGACCTGCGGGTGAAATCGTGAACACCTACCCATTCTTGTTGTGGGGGTTTACATCTAATTTCTTCAGCTGAAAGGATGATGTGTACTGTGGTGCGGTTAACAAAAGTTGCTGAAGCAGTGAAGCATGAGCACGCGGTTGCAAACTGGCTCTGTCATGAATGCTTTGACCTTGCAACTTGCACACATGTGTGATCCAGTTTCTGTGAAGCGACAATATTGTTGTTAAAATATATATTTTTGTCTTTATCGTTCTTATTATTCTGTGAATAAATAACACCTATTATTCTTTATCTCAGTATTTGCACGACTTGGTTGAATCAAGACATGTCAGCCCCCACGACCTCAGAAATGGGAAAAAATTAATACAGTACCATGTTTGGGGGACTATTTTCTTGTTCTCTCACAGGTGTTTGGTTGGTGTAATTGCAGCATGGCAACCTTACCCACGCAATTCATGCTTGCCTGCACGGCTATTACAGTGCCTGCAGTGCAAACAAACACAGATACTCTAAGACAAGTATGCACCTACTGTACAACTTCAATAGAGCTTATCGTGTGTTTTGGTGTTTTTTTTTTGTCACAAATGCTCACAGCACTGGTACCACTGTAGTCCAAATAATTTGCACTTGTGGCACATGAGCATGTCGGAGGTTTCGCACATGCTCTAATATGCCGATTAGCATACGCATGTAAACCGTACCGGTACGTGCAAGTATCACTACGTATACTTCAGTAAATCATACAACACCAGTGTAGTTTCCTTAAAATTTGTGCTTATGGGCGTCCAAAACCCAGGTTACACCTTAAAAATTGTGCTCATGGGCATCCAAAACCCAGGTTACACCTGCGGGCGTGGGGCCAATGGAATGGCCCAAACTTCAACTTGAAACTTCAACAACATTCGTGGCCCCATGTATGTATACATACTCATAGCTGTGTGCTTGGAAAAAAAATGAAACGATATGTTTACTTCTGCGATTAGTTGCATCTGTCAATGTAGCATGCTTTTATTTGGATCTGCAAATATAGCATGCTTTTATATCTGTTGTGCTTCAGTATTAATGACTACAGCAGCGCTCCTGCAAGACATACCAATAGGAGTGTTGGTCCAAGTGCCGCGCCATAATTTATTTATACAACCCGGCACGTGACAACACAGTATACTTGTACTGTATTTATATGGTACATATTTGCTATTGCTATTGGATGATTACTACCACGAGCAATATTGTGCGGATGAAGGGGCGCAGAAAATAAAATAAAAAATATGCCTTCAGAAGTACACAGCTGCAGCGAGCCCGCAGGCCTGAGCAGCTGCATAGAGTAGTTGGCGCAGCGCACAGTGGCTGCGGTGCGATGCATCGCTCCACAGGCAATTTCAGTTATGTGTACCATCTTGAAGTTGCTGACACGGTGGTACAGATACACAGCAGTGGGAGCGGCCGTTAGTGTATTACCTTGAGGTATGTTGAGTGGTTACAGTTACAAAGCAGTTACAGAAATTTGGGCGGCCGTCAGTGTAGCATACAGAGGAGGCGCACCCTGGCCGCACCTCCATGAGTCCGTGTTTGCCTCCCAGAGAGCATACTACAAACACAGTAGTTCAAGCCCTGTGAGACAATACCAAAACCCGCAAGAGTTTTTAGGTGCGCTTGTACAACTGCTGGTCAAGTTGAGGGTGCATATGCTATGCGTAGTGTGTACTTATGAAGCTCTTCAGTATCATGTTGACTGAACCTTCACATCTTCAATATTTGTGTGTGTGTCTTGTGGTTTAACAGCCCCAATGTGCGCAACCAATAACACCAACACTACAATATCATGGATTGATTTAACAGGTGCACTACCACGTGGACGGCAGCGCCCCCACGGGCACCTGCGCCGTCCTGACGCACGGCGGCGAGCGCTTTATACATACTGCCACTGCACCAGGCACCATCTACTTCACGCACAAAACCTGTCGACTGAACGTTGCCACATTCACAACCAGCACCACTAACACTACCACATTGTGTCGGTCGAACCTATACAACATCGACAGGTGCACTACCGTGTGGATGACACCGCCCCCACTGGCGCCTGCGCGGTCCTCGTTCACGGCGGCGAACGCAAAACAGATATTAGCACTGTGGAATGAACCACTGCCACGTTCGCAACCACTAACACAACCATGTCCTGTTGGTTGAACCTATAAAACACCAACAGGTGCACTACCGCGTGGACGATGACGCCCCCACCGGCACCTGCGCCGTCCTCGTTCACGGCGGCGAACGCTCCCTCGTGGCCAACCTCGCCGCCGCCAACACCTTCAAGCCCGACCACCTGGACACCCCCCTCGCCGCCGCCATGGTCGACTCCGCAAAATTCTACTACATTGCCGGCTTTTTTCTGACCGTCAGCGTGGACTCCATCCTGCGCGTGGCACAGGGCACGACTGGCGGTGACAAGGTGCTCGCCTTCAACCTCAGCGCGCCCTTTTTGGTGGACTTTTTCGGCGACGCGCTCGCGTCCGTGCTGCCGTACGCCGACTACCTGTTTGGGAACGAGAGCGAGGCGGCCGCGTATGGTGCGAAGCATGACTTGGGGGGCGATGTGGAGAAGGTGGCGCTCGCCCTGGCAGCGCTGCCAAGGGCGGACGGCTGCACCCGCGCGCGCACCGTCGTCATCACGCAGGTAGGAATGCAATTTGGTACTGTGCTTGCACAGCTGGCCGCATGTTGAAGTAGCAGTGTTGAAGTTGGATGTTGAAGTTGGAAGTTGAAGTAGTGAAATTGAAGTTGATGCTGAAGTACTGGTGGACTTTCTGGCGACGCGCTCGCGTCCGTCCTGCCGTATGCCGACTACCTGTTTGGGAATGAGAGCGAGGCCGCCGCGTAGGGTGCCAAAAATGACTTGGGAGACAATGTGGGCAAGGTGGCGCTCGCGCTGGCGGCGCTGCCGCGGGCGGACAGCTGCAGCCGGGCGCGCACCGTCGTCATCACGCAGGTAATTTTAGTCCATGTTGAAATACAGTGATATTGAAGTTTATGTTGAAGTTGGACTTGTGGGAAAGCTGGCGCTCGCATTGGCGGCGCTGCCAACGCAAGCGCTGCCATGGGCGGATGGCTGCACCCACGCTCGCACCGTTGTCATCACCCAGGTGGGGTTTGTGAACTGCGTGCCATATTGAAGTAGTGTTGAAGTAGTGATGTTGAAGTTGGCATTATGTATACAAGCCTTCACTTCGATATCGTGCGGGTCTCGATATAGTTCGGGGGCAGGGGCTGTGACATCTGCCCGCACTATATAGCGAGTGCACTGTGTGTTTACAGTTTTAACATTGTAAGTACTTCAAAGTACTTCAGAAGTACTTGGAAGTGTTCAAGGTCTGACTGTCACTGAAAACAACAGACTCTCTCACAAAAAAATGTGCTTGCCCTCACAACATCCGAAACCAGGGCTCTGGCGCCACCATCGTGGCGCGCGACAGCGACGTCCGCGAGTTCGCCGTGCCCCTCCGCCCCAAGGAGCAGCTGGTGGACACCAATGCTGACCAAATTTTATACTTCTGGAATATACTTCTCCACTGTACTAGTACAGAAGTAGAATGTTGAATGTTGAATAGACATGTAAAGTTTGACACCAACGGCCGTTGTGGGCGGCAAAACCCCAACACGTACCAGGTTTTAAACTGCGTACCGATAATATGGACTGTTTATTAGACTATCCAAACACTGTTCACAAAAAACACATGATGCTTAATCATCATGTGTGCGTACCTTCACAAACACCATCCAAAAACAGGGCTCTGGCGCCACCCTCGTTGCGTGCGACGGCGACCTGCGCGAGTTCCCCGTGGACCCCCTCCCCAAGGAGCAGCTGGTGGACACCAACGGCGCGGGCGACGCCTTCGTGGGCGGCTTCCTCTCACAGCTCATGGGCGGCGCGGCCATCGACCGCTGCGTGGAGGCCGGCCACTGGGCGGCGCGCCAGATCATTCAGCGGTCCGGCTGCACGTTCCCGGCGGAGTGCGCCTTCAAGTAGACCCCCCCCCTTCCCCCCCCCCCTTCCGCCCCTGGGGGGTGCGCAGTGGCAGCAGCAGTAGCGCTCACCAGCAGCAGGGGCGGCGGTGCTCAGCAGAGGCGGCGGCGGTAGTGCTCAGCAGCAGTGGGGGAGGCGGTGTTCAGCAGCGGTGGTGGCGCTCAGCAGCGGCGGCGGCGGTGGCGCTCAGCAGCAGCAGCGGCGTTGGTCCTCAGCAGTGCCTGCAGTGCTCAGCAGCGGCGGCGGCGGTGGTGCTCAGCAGTGGCGGCAGTGCTCAGCAGCGGCGGCGGCGGCGGGTGCTCAGCAGAGCGCTGCGCGCGGCACCCTGCTGGTGGCCGGCAACGGAGCGCATGATAGTGGCGCTGCGCACCTTGGCGTGGCATGGCGACCGCGCGGGCGTTGCGGTAAGCCGCAGGCCAAGCCGTGCACTGCGGTTGTGCACCGCAAGAAGGAAAAAAATGGTGCGGCCTGGTGATAGCAGTTGTGCTGAGCAGCCGCAGACAGTGGTGATGCGTACCACGGGTGTGTAGCAGTGAAGGGGGGGTGCGAGTGTAGGTGGGGGTATGGGGTGGGTCGGGTGGCGCGGGTACCACCGTTGGAGCAACACATCACAGGCGGGCGCACCTGCCGACGGCCGCTGGGGCGTGTGCCCTCAGCAAGGGCGCGCGCCATTTACCCCACGCACCACTTTTACTTGCTTGTGCACTTACACTCACACCCTGTAGAGCCATGGAACTCTCTTGGGAGCCGCCGCGCACACATGCAAGGGGGCACGCGCATGGCTGGCGCTGAGCACATGGAATGCTGCTCGGTGTTGTGCCGTATTACAACTGGCGTTGGGGTGCTGGTTTTTCTGGCCAGATTTTGCCTGGTTTTGGCCAGGGTTTGGCCAGCACGCACCACACAGCCGGCGCCGCCCTGCCCTTTGCAGTCAGCACGCATCACATGTGCTCACATATCACACAAGAGGCTGGGTTTGGCGTGTTCATGTGCTGAACGCTGTGTGCTGCCACACTACCGGGGCACGATGGCGCTTGTTGCCGCCGGTGTCGCCTCGCGCACTGGTTGCCCGTGCCTGGTGCGTTGGGAGCGTTCCATTGTGCGATGTCATGTCACGTCATTGCGCATGGCCAGGTGTGAATGCATGCCGCTGCTTGCGCATGTGCGGCTTGGGTGTGCGTGCTACTTTGTCAAGTTGCCATTTTGTGCAAAGTGCAGTGCAGTGAGTATACTCAACTTGAAGTTGTGCGGAGGCTTGCAAGTTTGTCCACCGCACGTGACCACCGCGCGCCTGCGCACCATTGGGTGGGGGGGGCGGGGATCTTGCACTTATCCATCAGTGCCTCCCCACCGCTGCCTGGCAGCAGGCACGCTGCTCACGCTTCGCTGCCTAAAAACCGAACGTTCGGACCCCTAACTGTCACTGGGGTCCGGAGTTTCGGAGGTGGAGAGAGGAGGGGGCGAGAGCGTCACGTGCCAGCACTAGCACTTCGTGTGAAGGCGGCCCGCTCTGAAAGCACCACCCACCCAACGGCAGCATCACATCTCTGGTGACCGCCCAGCACTCGCAGCGTGCCTGCCCCCCTTCCGCACTACCACCGCCACACCCGCAACCATGAGGTGGTATCTCGCACTCCTTGCGGCGGTCAGGGTGGTTGCAGCAACAGGCCCCCCCTCGTCAAGACAGCTGGCGCCTCTGGAGAAAGCCGCCATCACGTGGACGGTGTCGGGCGCCCTCAGCAGCACCCCCGCCCCCGGCACGCCGTGCTCCGTGGCGGCTGCCAGCGTGCCTGGAGCCTGCTGCAAGTCCGCCGCGGGAGCTGCTCTGATGGAGTTTGCGATGACGGGGCTGCCGGTGGCGACCCTCAACACGTGCTACCACCTGGACCAGGCGGTGCAGGTGGCGGCGGACTACGGGCAGACGTACACAGGTGGGAGCAGCACGCAGAGGTTTCTGAGCACTGCTGCGCGCTACGTGCCTGCCGCCGGAGCAGCGTGTGCATGTGCATTGTAAAACCAGCATGCAATGCCGTTAACTCTTGAGCAATTGCACCGTCACTTGCTGTATCGCACGTGAGTGCACAAGGCGCGAGCATACGCGTGTTTGCTTACGTGACTGCATGCGGAACCAGCCCGGCCTCTCGTTTGCTCGGCAGCAGCAACCACTGAACAGACCACGGCGGCGCAACAGCTGTGTTGGATGTTGTGTGGCGAAGCACCATACTGTGCTGTCACGTGACATTCAACTCACTAAATCAAGTACCAACAGTATGTGCCACGGCGTGTTACAGGGCTAATATGAGGGCGCCGGTCAGGCTTCTTCCTGGGGTGTGTGAGCCTTGTTGTGTCTCGGAGGCGGCAGCTGCGTGTGCTTTGAGTCGAAGTTTTGACCCCGCCAACCGCGCCTGTCGAGGCGCAGTGACAGTGACTAGGGTGCCCACAAGCGCTCTGGACATGACGCGTACACGCACCAGGCTCTGCTAACAGCTGCACGCACAGGTGCCAGGTGGCTTGACATAGCAACAACCCATGGCGCTATCATAATATCAAGTAGGGATACAAATACGGCGTAATTTCTATGCCCACCAAGGCGGCACACAGCGTATCTGCCGTATTTACAAGTATGCGCCAAGAAAAACCCGGTATGCAAATACGTTGCACCCTGTGCTTGCATGCGTTATACGGGGTATGATGTGGTTTTTACGCTGTGACCAATTTTTGCTCTTTTGTTGTGGCAATGCGCCCCCTCCCCCCCCCCCCCCCCCCCC
>JAULBY010014612.1:0-21733 GCA_032358315.1 Ophiocytium majus | reverse complement strand
TTGCTCTGCTGCTGACCCACACTCACAACAATTGCTCTGCAATACACAGCCTCACCCCATAACACGAGCTTGCTTCAGAATGTCAACTGGTGGGGAGCTGACGAAGTGGATGACGTCAGTGTGAAACTGCCAAGGTCATGGCAGAGAGCAACCAGAGAGCAGTGGCTAAACAGGGTCCTACAACACGGTGCCTGCCAGTGAGACGCACATTTAATACCTGCCAGGCCGCCGCCTGCTCGTTTTAGCAATTACTTCAACTTGAAGTATATTGCAGCAGCGCATTTCAGAGCTGCAGTGGCCGTGTGAGCGCCTCGACTGCCGCATATGTCATCACGTACACGTGCAGCTCGAGTGGTCATGCTTGTCCCATCGTCCGCGATATGTGCAGTGCACATGGCTTTACGCATGAGCTTACTTGAAGCAGAGATGAGTATTACTACAGTGGTACGTCAGTAGCCCCGCCCTCAGGTGTGGCATCATGGTGGCAGCCCCCATGCACCAACGTTAACAACAGCACTCATTCTCAAAGCTCACTTTCGGAAAGCTGCCGCACGTGCCTACGAGCCGTCACGCCAGTAGCCGCTCAGCAGGGTATGCGCGCCGATAACGCATGCGCGCCAGCTAACATGTCGCCAGCAGCTTCACACTATAGGCTGGCGCCGGTTGCCATCACGGTCGCCCGTCCGACTCGGAGTCGGGACCGAGAGTCTGGGCCCAAATAGCCATTTGATGACTGCAGTGGCCGGAGCAGTAATATGCATGTGCAAGGCTGCAGCACGCAACAGAACAGGTGGGGGTGGTGCCGCGGCCACCCACTCTCCTCCCAACTGGTGTGACAGTGGTGCGAGGTTACGTGCCTCCACCATCTTCGCCACCATCCTCGCCACCATATGAGGCCTCACCCCCCTGGCGCTGCCGCAGCGCCGCCAACCCTCCACACACGCGCTTGTGGGCCTTCTGGTAGTCGTCCACCTGGCACTGCCTGGAGCAATACCGCGTGGACTTGCACCTGGCACACTTGTTGTACTTCTCCCCCTCCCGCGGCCGCTTGCTGCACAGCGAGCACCACTGCGGCGGGTCGCCACGCCGCTCCAGCGACACCCCCAGAGCGAGCGCCAGCTCCGTGATGTCCGCATGCTGCTCGTCCAGCAAAAAGGCAAGCGGCTGTAAATAACGCGCGTGCAGCTGCAGCAGCCACTCAGCGTCCGCAAGTGTTGCGCTCTTGCCCCTGCCCGCGCCGCCGGCGGTCGCCATCGCCTTCCATGATGGTGTAGGCGTGGTGGCGGCCACGGCGGCGCGCAACAGGTCGTCATGCGATAGCACTGGGCCACGGTTGCTGCTAAGTGAGACAGTGCTGTATGCCTGCTCATCGTCTGCGCCGTGCGCGACCGCGCGCAGCATGATGGACGCCTGGTACAGCACCGTGCCCGCGTGTATGTCGGAGCTCAGCGCCTGCCCGCCAAGTGCGCGGTGCTGAGTGCGGCACCCCGCTTGGCTGCAACCTGCCGCCGCGCATTCCCCTGCACATGCAGATGTCCAGCGAAGCGGCAGCATGCACCAGTGCAGAGATGAATGAAGGAGATACTACAGCCGGAGCCAGTACACCCCTCCGGCATCTGCCCTCGTGCAACAACTCGTATCCGCACCGTACTGCGTGCGCACTGACAGCAGTTTACAAATGACCGTGCCCACCACACCAGTTCAATCAAAGTTGGTTGCTGCACGGCATGCACTTGTATTGCCCGACCTTACTGTGGACGCCCTCCGATTCTTCAGAGTATGGCAGTTTGCCAGGGTTTGCCAAGTTGAACCCCGAAGCGGTTTTGCCCACCCCAGCTGCTCGCAGGGCGCGACACACCCGGTCATGGGCCATCGTGGGCGGCGGCAACTGGCACTGGCTGGTGCCACACTGCCACAGCTGCAGCGCACACGCCCACCACACAACCCATCCGCATGTGCTTACCCGTGCGAAGCTCCTGCAGTCCGGCACGAAATGCCAGCGCAGCCGCCACGGCGCCCTGTCCCACATCTGGCGCCGGGCACCCCGGCGGGTGCCAGTGCACACTGCCGCTCAGGACGCTGTCCAACTTGGCTATGGCTGTGTACCTGCCCATTAGCTCCCCGTATGCGCACTGGGTAAGCAGGTGCACCGGGGACAGCTCCTCCGCAGCGTGCGCGGCCAGCTCCTCCAGCATCTGCAGTGCCTGCTAACGCAGGCACATCGCCAGTGGGGGTGGGGGGGGCAGCGCCGGCAGCACCGCAGCTCAGAGGCAACGAGGCGGGGGGCACTGCATATGCAATGCGCAGCGCAAGGAATTGTCTTCGGAAAGTGTGCTTGTTCTATTCATGAGACAGGTGTGCTCACATGGCTGCACTGTGCATGCGTGCGCCCATGCGCAAGCCTTAGGCCTCCTGGCCTCCAGGCCGCCGGCGTACCATATTAGCTTACACAACCGCACCTCAAGCGCATTGGCCAAAGGGTAGGCGAGGTGTCGCCCAGTGTGCGGCACGCAGCGCACCACGCGCACAGCAAACGTTTTGGTCTGAGGCACTGGCGGCGGGCGGTGCTCAGTGCCAGGAGTGCGATAAGCCACCAGTATGGGCTGGAGGTCAATAAAACGACGCAGGCCTGCCTGCCTGATGGCCGCGCTGCAGGTGCACACATGCAGGCCCAGCTAAGGTGCTGACAGTGTGCGGACGGAGCGAAGCTCATCTCACCTCGGCATCAAGGCGTGACCGGTCAAGCGCGTCCGAGCAGCGATGCAAGGTTTTCTCAAAGTCCTCCATCTTGTTACACAGAACAGTGACAGCCAGGGGGGGGGACGGGCGCGCGGCACCGCATGCAACGGGGAGTGTCCACCGTGTCGCACAGGTGCCAGCCGCACTCGCGGCAAACCCCCCTGCCGCCGCCGCCCCGCGGGGCGGCCCGCCCAAATTGCGGGTAGCGCAGTGCGCTGAGAAGGTCAGGGCCGCTGCAGAGCGCACAGTTGCAGGGGTACCCATACAGGTTCTGTATGGCGAGGCGGCGCTGCGTGGCGGTCCTGGTGTTGAAAGTGACGGCTGGCACTGTGATGAGCTGCCCAGGGCGGATGGGCCGCCGCGCCACGCATGTGAGCGTGCGTGGCGGGCTGTTGACCGTGTCCCACAACTTCGGGTCGCAGTCGTGCACTGCGAGGGGCCCCAGCAGAAACCCGCCACACAAGGTGGATTTCCCGCCTTCAGGTTCCCACGCGGTGAACGGGGGCTGCAGGCGCAAGGCGCCTGGGTCGCCCACCGCCCACCGCCGGCACCAGCCGCGCTGGGTACACGCCGCGCAGCTTTGCCCCATGAGTTGCGCACAGGGCGCACATCGCATCTAAGAGCTCTTCGTCAGTGAACGACGGCACAGCCGGGCCGGTGGCGGCGGTGGTTCGCAGCTGCTCTTCGGTGCATGTGAACACCGGGCCCACGGACGGGTTGGAGGCGGCGGAGCGCAGGTCTTGAAGCACTTGCGCCGCGTGCTCCTGCCGCCACAGCGCGCCCAGCGCCGCAAACCTGTGGCGGCCGCCGCGGTGGCAGCCCGCGCGTTAAGGTCCGGTAGGGGTGTCAGCATGGGCATGCCAGGGCGGCTGTGGGGTGGGCTGTGCACTGTGGCACTCGCAGCGGCAGTGTGAGGCAGCCCCTGTAAGTGCTCTTCATGAAACAGGTGGCACAGGATGTACGCACCACTTCAACTTTGCAGCCAGATGTCTGTGTTGGGTTGTTCATAACCCGCCTGCTTTCACCTCATGCCATGGTGAGTTCGCCTCCACACAAGAGCAACCTGCACAGAATGTGTAGAGAATTCATACACGTACCACTTTTTGCTTCAACTGCACGTGCTTATATATTTATAAGCAATAGTATGTTTCATGATGTAGTTAACACATGTGTTTAAGTACTTCACATGCAAAGACTTCATGAATGTGCACGCGTCCTCACACGTGACAGAATCACCACTTGCACCTCAAAAGGCGTTTCCATTTTACTACATGGTGTTGCCAGAGAAGCAAACATAGAACTTGCACATCACTTCGATGTAGCTGCGCACCGGTACCGGTAGTGGAAGCAGAGACACCACTTGCATGTGGGGGTACTCTTGCCATGTGTGTACTTCTGAAGAGGATGGCGAGGTGCAATGTGCATGAACTGATTCATGCAGCAGGCTCAGATGCGACAATGCTGGCTGCATTCTATGCACCCACAGGGCAGCAGAGTGAGTACTTTAGAGTACTTTGAGTGGTAGGCTGCAGACACATGCCATTTGTCAGTTTTCGATGGCCCGCACATCGTGTGCGCGTGTGTGGTGCTGCTGAGCACCGCCCAACTGGTGGTGTTGCGCAAGTAAGTGCACAGTCATGCAGCGACTGTACTTCAACCTTCATGTGTGCCGAGTTCAATGCACCCTGTACATCATGGCCGGCACTACAAGTCCACAACTGCAACAATACAACTCGCCTGGAACCCATGACTGCAGTTGATGAATGTCGCTAGAAATTGGTGGGCGGGCGGCTGCTCAGCAAGTTGGTGCGCACAAGGCTGCACTTGCTGCATGGATTTGAGATGGATATAGCTGATGTCAATGAACGAGCTAAAGCTTCACAACTTAACACGGAGATCGGAGGCACATTGCATCATTACGCTCCAGCTATTCGCTGGCAACATCTCACACTGCAACCAGTGCGCCTGAACCGAATTCTGTACACTTTGATGCATGAGCTGTAAATGGGGGGAACGGTAATACTACTGCCAGTACATGTCAAAGTACAAAACAATGCACTGGCACTTTAGTGCGCTTTGAACCGTAGAGGTATGCAGTTCAGTGCGGCGCCCAAAGGTCTGTCGCTGACCACATGATTGCTATAGTCATGGCCAGTATCATAACCCCCATGATGCACTTCTGTATTTGATGCGTACCTGGGCGCCGCGCGCGCCGACCTCAGCAGCTGGCGTACAGCGTTCACCATGCCGCTCTTTATCCACGCCGGTCGGTTGATGCTGACGAGCCGCCTCAACTTCTGTAACCCCGCCGCCGCGTCTGCCACGCTTTTGCCCATCATCAGCGGTCTCTCGAGCAGCACCAGCTCGCCTGGAGAGAAGTGCCGAGCCGCGACAAGCGCAGGTCCGCCGTGGGCGTCGTCGTGGCCTACTAGCAGCCCCTCCAGGCCGTTGATCACCATGCTGTCAACCATGAGAATGGCTTCGGCGGGGGGCACCGACCGGGCGAGCATATCCTGGGCAGCAGCCTCAGCCTCCTCGTCAAAGCCGTCGTCGGAAGCGAGTCCCGCATCCGCTGAATGCCCTCTCTGCTGCTGCTGCTGCTGCTGCTGCTGGTCCCGCTTCTTCTTCTTCGCTTCCCTCTTCTTCATGTTTTTGCGGCGCCGGGCGTCCGCCATGGGGTCTGCCTGGGCAGCCTGCTGAGGCTCCTGCAGGTGCTGCTGCTGCAGTCTGGCAGACAGAACTGCGGCTCCGTCGTCACTGTCATCACCAGTGTCGGCAGCCGCTGCAGCCAGTTGGCTCATGGCCGGCACACGCTGCTCCCGGGCTCGTCGTCGCAACTGCACGGCGTGCGAGGTGGAAACGGTCACAGGTGTGTGTGGGGGGGGAGCCGCAGGTCTGGGATGAGAGACAACCACAGCGCCACCGCAGCGCCACTGTCCAACACAAGGTGGACGCAAGCAGCGGGCAGGCGACCACCCCGGGCATAATGCAGACAATGGCAACGCAACCAGGTCACTGCTGCTGCTCTCTTGCACAAAAGCTTCACCTTTGAAGTACCACGTTGAGATCCCAGCGCGGCTGTTCGAAAGGCGCCCTCGCCACTGAAGCTCAACTTATCCCTGAGGCACTTCTCTCCTTGGCGCCTTGCAAGCACCAGCACCTGCCACCGCTCACCGCCGTGGAATTTGCAATTGGACCTAACCTGGTTCCGACTTGGAAACTTCAACTTCTCGCAACTTCAACAACGCAAGAGTGTTGTCCTTGAATTGCGCTCTGGCGGCGGTGGCGCAAGATCCGGCCGCCACGGACGCTGGAGATCTACTAAGTGGAGCGGCCGCACGGTGGAGTGCATGGTGGAGCCCGCGCGCTGCACGCGTTCCCGCCCGCGAGTCGGCAGCGCTTTATGCATGCACGACACCGGCAACCTGCTGTTCTCGTGTGCTCCAGAACGCGCGCCGCCGCCGCGCTTGCGGCTATGCGCGCCTGTGGCGACGCGGCCGCGGATGCCCTGCCAATTTGGATCCTGGCGCCACTTGTAATCAAGCTCTTGCTTCTGGGCTCAAAGAGTCAGTGACGGCAGCGGCGGATGCAGCAGCTTCCATATGCAAAGCTGCAGCACTTGCGTGGGCGGTGCTACCCGCTCCTTGTGTGGGTGGTGCTAACAGCTCTGCACACATAGAGCCAGCTCTGGGCCTAGGCAAAGCGTGCTTTCGCAGGGGTGAGTGGGATAGGCCCTACGTAACCCCTGCTTTGTGCGCGGCTGAGCCAGCACGGGCTGGGCTGAGCCAGCCTGGGCTGAGCCAGCACGGGCCGTGCTGTGCACGTCAACAGTGACTCAACACCAACGCCTGAGCTGTACGGTACCGACTTGTGTGACACATGTCTCCGCTGCGACAGCCAGTCAGATCAAGGTGGTGCTGCCGCCATCTGCTCCGTGTACTTTCACGTCCGCTGACAGCCACAGCCAGGCACGGAGCACAGGCTGACGTCGCAGAGTGTTGCAAGGCACCGTAGCAGTTGGCCACGTGCAGCTACTGAAGTGGCCACATCACAGTCGCAGCCGCAGCAGCGGCGCCGCTGCAGGCGGTGGCCGGCAAGCACGCATCCGCTGTGACTTGCCACATATCTCGCGCACCTACTGGCGCACAATCGCTTGAAAGCAAGCATGCAGCGATGTTCAATCGAAGCGCATGCCACACGCACCAGGCACCCGGGCACGCGCCTGAAGCCTTTGGCAGTGCACGCTGAAGTACTACTATATGTGGCTCAGGTGCAGGGCATTGAAACACGGCGGCAGTAAGCAAAGCTGTGAGGGTAGAAGGCGGAGCTGATGCAGAGGAAGCAAGCCAGCAAACAAGTAAGCAAGTAGAGAGAACATGTGTGCACACAGGCGGCGCAGCGCCAGTGTGCTGCTGCAAGCTGCACAGGTCTGTCTTGCACGGTGTTTCTTGCACCTTTAAAACGGCAAAAAGCCATGCGCTCAGCAGGGTCTCATCAAATGTTACATGTACATGCTACATGGTGGCAAAAACGAAGCATGTACGGCCCGGGTTGTTGTGCCATTGGCATGCAAGTGTGCAGCTGGCGCGCCTGCACTTTGCAGTAAGAGCTGCTAAGCGCAAATGTGCAGAAAAAGTCGGCGCAAGACCGTGTTGGAGATGATGCACTGTGCGCCGCACCTAACATGCAGCTGTGCCTGTAAGCACGTACGGACTACCGTACACAAACATGCCATCAATAAAACAACACCAAAAAAAAGTGCCCAACCGAAAAGGACAGCTAGAGCCTGAGGCGGCTGCAGCCGCACCGAGCCGCCAGACCAATTGTGCAGGACCGCACTGCGCACGACTGCCGGCAAAGTGGCGCGCCCCGCTCAGTCCAGCGCAGCCGGCAGCGCTGCGCTATCTCTGCGCCAGGGTTCCCCGTTGCGTGACGGGTGCCCTGACTCCTGGACTGGCGGCGCCACCACCACCACATCCACCGGCGTCACGGTGACCATCATCGGCAGCAGCGGGTCTGCGCCCTTCTCGGCGTGGTACTGGAGCCAGTATCCGTTTCGGACGGTGATGCACAGTATGGCGAGCGCGCCGAGGCCCGCGAGCACCAGGTTGACGTACATGAGTGCGTACGCCGCCGGGTCGTACGCGCACTCGAAGCGCATGACCACGAGCCCCACCACCTGCGCGGCCCCTACGCTGGCGGCCGTCCACTCCGTGCGGCTGTTGCCACCGTCCGCGTTGTTGTCCCGCGCCCCCTCCTCCGATATGACGAGCATGATAGCGGGTGTGACGGTCGCGATGACACACACACACACTGCGAGCGCGTGCGCTGCCAGCGGGCGGACGCCGCACTTGCTGAACATGCCGACCATGTCTGCACGCCCCGCCCATGTCGCTATGACGGCAATCAGTGTCAGGGTCATGTTGACGAGCGCGCCCCACACAGAGAGCGTGGGATCGGTCGCCGACAACTCAGTGTTTGTGGTGTCGCTGAGGCGCAGCGCAGCCACCTGGAGCACCGCGTCGATGGCCGAATGCAACGCTGTCGGGGACACATCGTTGCAGGTGGCAAACCCGCAAGTGGCCTCAAGCGATGTCCATGTCACATCCATGGCGGCAAACATGTCCAGGCCAGAAACGGCATATGCCATGCCGCTATCAGCGCCACCGCCGACGCCGCCGGCGCCGGCGTTGCTTACATACCCCCAGCCCAGCGCGCCCCACGTGGCACAATCGTTCAGGAAGAGGCCTTGGTGCCGTTCCGTACGAAAGTTGGCCTGAACTCCGCCACATCGATGAGACGTACGAAGGCAGCAGGGTCCGCACTGGCACCGTCGCGGCACCACGGCAACCCGCTGGTGTCAGTGTCATCCGCGCTGGCCATGACTGCCAGCCGCAGCAGTGGCTCAGCGCGCACGTCCGACCTGCCAGCTGTGATTTCCCATGCCAGGATGCTAGTGCCGCCCTCTAGTGTTAGCTGCCTAAGGGGTCTCCGGTGCCGAACTCCGAGTCCGCCGTGTTGAGGATGACAGTGTCGCCATCCCCTGCCGGGGGGCTTGTGCACCGCAAGCATGCCTGGTGTGTGACCAGTGTGCACGTCGGGCTGTCCGGCCGCGCCGCCACCTCCACGCTGCTGTACATGTCCTCTCCGCACAGCCAGCAGGTGCCGGCGGACAGGACCAATGACATGTTCTGCTGGTCGGGCGTCGTGTCGACGCCCACAAACTCGTCCCAGCGAGCGCCCCCCTGGGTGGCGGCGCCCACCAGCGTGTGCAGGTTGCTGTTCAGGGCCTCCCCCTCGGTAGGCGGCCACTCCAGCAACGCCTGCGGAAATCGCTGTCGAACACCCACGTCTCCTCCGGCTCGCAGTGCGCGCTCGTGCCCCAGCCGCGCGCGCCCATGAAGGGGTGCACAAACGACACGATTGTGACACACTTTGCCGTGCCGTCCGGATCAGACATGCGGTAGTAGGTGCCCATGTGCAGGCTGCTCCAGTCCACGTTCTGTGCACCGCCCGCGCCGTGCAGGGCGGCCATGCGCGTCATGCCGTCCAGCAGGACTGGAAGACTCGGAGGTTCGGTGTCACCTTGATAATCATAACCAGGCTCACTGTTCTTGGGCTCCAGGTTTGTCAACGTGCCGCCGGCTTTTGCCCACGCGACCTGCGTGGCGCGCGTGCTCTCTGGCAGGGTGCCGTACGGCGTGTCGACACGCACCAGGGACGCACCGGGTGCAACGTAGCGCGCGGGTATGCCAACCGCACTGTTGGGCAAGTCGAGGTGCCCCATGACGAGGGTGGGCTGCCCCCCAGTTTCAGTGCCGGGTATCACCCGGAGGATGTCTGCCACCACGGCACAGGCTGCGTCCGCGCACAGAAAGAGGTCGACCTGCACGGGGAGACGGCAGTGGCGGCGGCAGCGGCGGCAGCACCGCACGTGCATGCTGAGGATGCTGATTGAGCGCTTGCGCAACCAGAGCACCTGAAGTGCACTCAACCGCGAGGTGGGAGCCTGCCAGTCAAGTATGGTGCGTATCTGGTGTGCGGTGTGGGGCTTCTGCAAAAGTACCTCACTCAGTAACGTTAATGTAGCTGCCGGTGGCTGTGACTCTACATGCACTGCTGCACAGGCGCCCATCCGCTAGGTGCTTCAGGCTGGCACGGACAAATGACGGCTGGTGCAATGTGTACCATCATCCCTGCAACCTTCTAACCGTGTGCGCAGCAAACTGACGCCAGAAGCTGCCACCTGTGTTTCTTCGCAGCATAGCGCCACCAGCCAGACCAAAAATCCCACCTGTGCAGTGCCATGAAGCTGCTTGGCATTGTCGATATGGACCGTGCCTCGCAAGCTTGATCTCATAGTCCGCCTGGACGCTGGGAACGTTGGGCTCGCTGGACTGCCCCACCGCGCCGGGTACAAAGTCCGTGAACCTGTTTGCCATCAGCAGCCCTGTAGAGCTGCCCATGGGGTAAGCTGAGCCGACCATGCCGCAAATTCCCACGGCCTTGCCGCTGCTAAACCCCTCCCCGCACACAGCTTTGCTGTTGTTTGCTTCCATATACCAATATATACTACTGTAGTATATGGTAGTGTGTGTCGAGCAGAAAGAGGCCTGAGTTCGAAGAAGCAGCCTCTGCCAAGGCGCACCCAGCGGCTGCCGGGACGCCTAGGAGACACCATTTTGAACCCATACGCGATGTACGCAAAAAGGAACTGATGTGCCCGTTGTCGGCCTGCAAAACCAGCAGCAGTAGCAGTGACAACAGCAACAAGCAGTGGTGGTGGCGACGGCGGCAGCAGCAGCAGCAGCACAAGACAGTAGCAACAGCAGCCGGCAGCAAATAGCAGCGGCGTCAGCAGCCGACAAATGGTTTCATGGTACGCCATATACGCTGGCAGCAGCACCAGCAGGTGCTGATTCGCGAGCCTGCCTGCCTGGTGCAAGCAGGCAGTGCGTCTACTTTACTTACCGCGTGCTGCTGCCGCCGCTGCTGCCGTCGCCGCTGCTGCAGCTGCTGCCGTCGCTCCAAGCGTGGTTACGAGCTAGGCTGATGGCTGCTGCTACCCTCGGTATGCCAGCCGCAGCTGTGTGTCTGCACACACAGGCACACACACACGAGCGCGTGACCCCCCCGCATGCGGTTTATTCAGCAGTTGACTGACTTGTACTTTCTGGGAAATGCACCACCAGCCGCCTGCTGCTGCCCGCTTCGAATTTCCAAGGCCCTGTGCTGCGAAGCTTGCCATGAGAGCTCACTACAGCTGCAAAGGCGTTGCCTGCTGCACATACATATCTATCATTGTTAGCCACGGCGCTAACGCTGGTGCGGCACAGCCGCCCGCTTCTTCCAACGGCACTGTGCCGTGAAGCTTGCTACGAGCTGGTCACCGTCATCAGTGCAAAGGCGTGGCCTGCTGCACACACCAATCAGTGGTAGCGCACGGCACGGATTGCCGCCGTGGCAGCAGAGGGGCTGGGGGCGACATTCGACATGGCGCCATGGCAAAACATCGCATCGCTAGAACACAGGACCGAAACGGGTAAACTGGAGCACTGTCCAGCTGCAGGGGAACGTGCCGGCGATAATGCACAGAAAGTTCAAAACAAATCCGCCCCCGGGCCCCCCCCCTTCGTTCTTCAAACAACCCTCGCAGGGTTTTACGCGCCGCCCTGCGACAAGCGGAGTTCAACAGAAGTGTACATATATGCACATCCTCTTTCCAGTCATGTGCACAGGGCTTTCCGCGCCCTGAAGCAGTCTAAGAAAGAAGTACTGGTACGTGACAGTGTACAATTGTACCCCCTGGGGAAGCCTGCCCTGTCGTGTGCTCAGCTGCTTCTCTCAGCAAGGCTGCGGCTCAGCGACATCAGCTGAACTCCTCTCGCTTTGCTAACAAGCAGTGCACCCCTTCTCTCTCTCCCTTGTACATTATCTCACTAACGCTATGCTGAGTAAACGCAGCAAGTGCAGCTGCGCAGCGTTTGCTCTTTGCGTTGGGCTGCGCTAAGCGACGCGCCGGTAGTGCTACAGGCAAGTGCTGCCAGGAATCAGAAGCTGCCACGGCAGACTAGCACCAGCACCAGAGTGAATGCTCATGTGCTGCCGCAGCAGTAACAAACCCGAGAGCTGCTGGTACTGACCTGTAACCACCAATAAGGAACGCGCACACTCAGCTGGTACCCGCTGCATGCAGCCGCAGCTGTCGCACCTGCAAGTCCGTGCAGGCACACAGCCACATGTCAAAGGGGATTGTGGCAATGCACCTGGCGGCCACATGAAAACAAGTAGATAATGATTGATACTTGCAAGAAGAAATTGGCTACCATTTGAACATGGCTGGGCGCGCATCGCTGCCAGCACCGTTGCCAGCAGCCGCTGTGGCCGAACCGCCGTCACACCGCACAGACTTGGCAGGCGTGCCGCTGCCACCGCCTCTGCCCCAGCCGTCACCCACGCCTTGCATGCCGTCGCCACCGCCAGCGGTCACGACACTGCTGCCGCCACCGCCAGCGGTCACGACACTGCTGCCGCCACCGCCATGCCACGCGCGCACACCGGTCTCCAGCCCGCCAAGCGCAGGTGCTGCTGCTAATGGGCATCCGCCACCCGCGCTTCCGCCGCCGCTGCTGCTTCCACCGCTACTGCAGCCGCCGCCGCCACTGCATATGCCAGTTCCAACGCCGACGCCGACTGTGCAGCTGCTGCCGGTGCCGCCACCGTTTCTGGTGCCACCACCGCCGCCATCGCCGCTGCCGCCGCCGCTGCCGCCGCCTCCGCTGCCACCGCCGCCGCTGCCACCGCCACTGCCGCCGGCGTTACTGCCGCCGCCGCTGCCGCTGCTGCAGTTCACGCCTCCGCCACTGCTACCACCACGGCTGCCGCCGCTGCTACCACTGCCGTTCCCGCTGCTACCGCTGCCGCCACCGCTGCTGCTACCACTGCCGCCACCCCTGCTTCCACTGCCGCCTCCCCTGCCGCTGCCCCCGCCGCCGCCGCCGCTGCTGCTGCTGCTGCAGTACCGCGCCGCGGCCGCGCCGAGAGCCTCCATCTTGCTAGCAAGCTCAGCCTGCATGGGCACGCGCGTGATGTCCCTGGGCAGCGCCACGATGCCACATGCGGGGCACGTGCTCTTGCGGAAGAGGTGCGCGCCTATGCAGGCGTGGCAGAAGGTGTGCCCACAGCCCGTGAGGTGCGGGTCCCGCGGCAGCTGCTTGCTGAGTTTGTGTGTGTGTGGGGGGGGGGGGGGGGGGGGCAGGGTGCAGTTTACACGGAGTCAGCAGGCTTGTACTTTGGGTGCAGCTGTGAGATGATGCGGGTCGGACGACGTAAAGGTTGCAGCTGATGTGGACTGCTGCTTTGGTTATGTGTCCAACTCCCATCTCGTCTGTGTAACACACGTACACAAGACTTTTGTCTTTCGCATGTTTTAAGTGGGCATGGTGTTTCAGAACTGTTGACCCTTTGACTTGGCAGTGGTGAACCAAGTACCAGCGAGCGAATGGTGTAAGCAGCAGATGAAATGACCGGGTCGGTCCACCACCCTGTGCACAGCTGCTGCTGCAACAATGACAGGAGTGGCGCGGGGTGACTGCATAGGTGAGGGGGCAGGTGGCTAGGTAACTGCAAGGCATGCGCCAGCCTCCCTTGTCATGGATCTATCAGCGGTGCGAGTGGCGACAGCAGAAATGTAATGTTTTGGGTGTTGCAGTGCAGCAGCAAGGGTCCGCAGCACGCAGCAGCGCAGGTGCTCATGCTGCAGCGCTGTTTGCAGGTGCGCCCGGACGTGTGCCCGCTCCGTGGTCAGGTGTGGTCCCTTCTCACCCGCAAATGAGGAGGCATTGATAGCTGCATATATGCATGCATAGAGTGGTGTATGTGCTGCCTACTGGTGCTGTTGCTGCGGTACGCGCTGGCAGCGGTTGCTGGGATGTAACAGCTCAAATCACATTCATTGCTGTTGCTGCTGCTGGTGCTGTTGCGAACACAGGCAGAAGCGAGGTTTGGGACTAGCAAAGGATGGACGGCAGTGTGGTGGCTGAAAGTTCCAAGTGCTGGATTGCTGGGCTTGCCACCAGTTGGCGCAGCAACGAGCACGACTCCTGGTGCAGGAGCTGCCCCCGCGGAAGCGTCTCTGCAGTTCACTGTCCAGGTGGCACACCGATGCGGCCGAGGTGGTACACCGTCGGAGAGACTGAACAGGACCCAGAGACGGGCTCGAAAGAGATGAGAGCAGGCCTCCGTGGGCTGCCAAACCACGAACCTTCCAGCAAAGCTCTCTTGCCTCTGTTGCCGCTGGAAAGAGCGCCAAAATTTTCAAATGCAGGGTCTCACCACAGGTTGCAGCTGAGTGCAGCCCTCAGGTCCAGCAGAGGTGCGGCAAACTCGCCATGCCCACTATCAATCAGCAGCTCCGCCAGCCCCGGCATCCTCCGCTTCCCCCCCTCCTCCATTGGCACGACAGGCGCAGCACCTCTCCAGCAGCTGCAGTGCCCTGCGCCGATGTGGATGTTGGTGCTGCCACGTGGCTGATTCTGAGCATTGTTCAGTCCCGTTCGCAAATGCTGAGCACCTTGATCAATTGAAGGGACACCTCGACAACTGCCAAGAAGACACCCGCCATAAAGAGGTGAAGTTTTCGGCTCGCCACCAGCGCTGCCATGCGCCGCTACGCGCTGGCGCTGTGTGCGGCAGCGCTGCACCTGTGCCTTCTGTCCCATGCCAATGACGTTGGCGACGTGGAAGCGGTGGTAGTGCTCCCGGAGCCAGAAGAAGTCTTCGAGGACACTGTTTCTGTCCCTGCCACAGAGCCTATCACGTCAGTGCCACCACCGCTCCTGCTGTGGCTGCAGCACCAGAGACAGCTAGCCCTGCTGCTGTGGTCAGGAACGGGCCACTGGCGTGCAGCCAAGGTGGCGGGGATCCTGGCGGTGGTGCTGGCGCTGCTGGCGGTGGTGATTGCAGCACCCTTCAGGCGCCATCCAAAGCAGCAGCATGGCGCAACGGAGGAAGCCAGTGAAGAGGACGCACCTGCCGAGGCGACCACAGGCAGCAGGAGGCCATGCCAGAGGCGCAGCGGCCGCTCTACCTCAGACCAGCAGCTGCAGCAGGCCCACCTACCACCCCCGTCACGCAGCAGGCGCACCCGCCAAAGGGATGCACCTCCGTCGCCGTTGGGCTTTTCTGGGGGCCGCACCGGCAGCAGCAGCAGCAGCATCGCAGCCAGCAGCAGCAGCGGCAGCGTGGGGGCGGCCAGCAGCAGCCCTGACGGCAGCGACAGATCCGGGTGCAGCAGCGGAGCCTCCACCCACCCCCGCCCCTCCCCCACCCATGACCCGCCGCGGATCGTGGACAAAGTGCCCAGCGGCAACACCACCAGCATTCGCCGCGCTGCCGCTCCCCCCATGCAGCCGCCAGCGGCCAGCACCCCCCAGCGTGCCCTCACGTGGGGGGGGGGCGGGGGGGAGGTGGGGGGGGAGGAGGGGGACGGGGAGGGGGGCGCCAACGAGGAGTTCGAGGTCGCCTTCACGCGCGTGGTGACCGCCCTGCAGGCCTGCCACGGCGCGCAGCTGTTCCTGCGCCGCAACGACGTGGCAATCCTCGTGGCGCAGCTCGACCGCATGGGCGCAACCGCCGCAACCCCACGCCTCCAACGCCGCCTTTGCATCATGGACGTTGAGCTCGCCTCCCTGGGGGGCGGCGGTAGGGACAGCGCGGGCAGCACTGGCGGCACGGGCGCTGCGGAATCATTTCCGCGGCTGAGGGGGACACGCGCTGGGACGGACGTGGATGCGCTGAGCGTGTCCACGTGCGACGAGCAGTCGCCGCGGCGCCGCTTCGACTCCGCAGGGACGCCGCGCAGCCCGGCGTCCGTCCACGCGTTCGCGGCCGCGGCGGCGCAGAACTCTTTCAACAACAATGGTTCTTTCAACAATGGTTCTGTGTCTTCCAACGGCGGCGGCTCTTCGTCTGCGTCAACAGCGGCGGCGGCCGCGGCCGCGGCCATGCCCCCGCCGCCGCTGCCGCTGGTGCGCCGCCCCAGCGACCCGCCGCTGCCGCCCGCTGCTCAGCAGCAGCAGGCGCGGCTAACCACGTCCAGCGCCAGTGGGCACGGCGGCGGCGGCGGCGCCAGCAGCGGTGCGCCAGAGCAGCCCGACGCTGCAGGTGCGGCTGCGACAACACACTCGCGCTTCTTTGCCAGCTCCATACCCGCGCCGCGGCGCATGTCTTTTGACAGGGCGGCGAGTGAGGGTGCCAGCGGCAGCGGCATTGGGAATGGCAGCGGCAGCGGCGGCGGTGGGGGCAGGGTGGTGTCGACTACTAGGCCGACGCTGGTGCGGCGAGCCTCTGGGGTGGCGCCTGCGGGAGGGCCCGCGCCAGCCACGCCGGCGGTGCTCAAGGTGCGTGGTGCTGCTGAGCAGGTGTTTGCGACAGCTATGTAATTGATCTGCTGAGCAGGCACGGTATTGGCAGCGTACGGAATTTATCTGCTGAGCAACACGGTGCTGGCCTGCGTTTGCTGCGCCCGCGGCTCAATGTGCGTGCGGGCGTGGTAGTAGCTATTGCATTATTGGCCAACAAAAAATGGTGAGCAGGCAGGTGTGTACAAGACTGCTACTCTAGTGCCACACTGTGGTGCTCTGTGCCCTGACGATGGCATGTTTTTCAAAGGCAAGTACTTGCGCCGCAGTGATGCCATGGGTTTGCGGTGGGACCAGTGCACAGCCCTTGTCACTGTTGCAGCACCTCCCCATTAGACACACTGCCCAAGTGCGCCACTCCTTGTGGGGGACGTGTGTAGTGCTGTACAAAACATGAGCCGCAACTAGTGCACAATGCTTCTGAGCTCCTGCACCTGCCCAGCAGTGCTGGCACCTGGTTGCTGCTCAGGCGACAGAGCTGCTCTGCTGCCGAGAAGCATTGCCAACACACGGCGTACCTGCTTGGCAGTGGCTGACCAGCAGCAGCCAAGGTGCACCTGCCTGGCAGCTAATACGTGCCACACAGCAGCTGCGACGATAAGCGGAAGTAGGAATTGACTACAGTACAATAGTTGGAATGCGAAAGCCAGCTAAGAGGCTAGCCCAGTGCTGCGGCGCACACCAGAACCCGTGCCAACTTACACGCACTGCACCACCACTGCACACCGCCAATTTACTGAGAACTGCCACCACCGCTGGCGCATTGATACAGCGTTACCCCATGTTAACATGCACGCACCGCGCCACTGTGCGCCCACCAGTCTGCTGAGCACTGTCCCGCCGCTGCCCTCTGTGCCCCTGCTGCTGCTGAGCAGCCATCTCAGAGCGCCAGCAGCGCGGGCGCCAGCGGCGGCGTGCGGCGGCGCGTGAGCTACATCCAGCCCAAGCCCGCGGTAGCAGTGCCCTCCAGCACTACTGACCTATAGATAAGACGGCGCGCCGGTCTGCGCGTATGGGTGCCCTTATCTGGGCTACTAATAATATGTGTTTGGGGGGAGTGGAGTGGGAGCCAGGTGCACAATGGCGCGGATGCCGCACATCTGCAGCGGCTGTTGGCGCCGAAGGGGTGCTGTGAGCAGTCGCAGTTACATAATGATAAATGGCGCGCCGCCACATGGCGCGCAACGGGAGGGGAGGGGCCGCGTGTACTGCCTGTGTACTACACTGTTTACATGGTTTGCATTCGGTGCCTGTTACCCAGCAAGAATACACGGCCGTATATGTTGCAGCACACATGGTGAGCGCGGGGCGTGACTGCACTGCTGCTTGGTCTGCCTGTTGTGTGCTGCCAACTTCAAACTTCGTGTCCTGGTGCCCTGTTGTGCCTGTCACGGACTGTTCTGTAGTTGTTTTCACCGGCGCCAGTTGTACAACGGAGAGAGAGCAGGGGTGCACTGCTTGTTGGCAAAGCTAGACGGAGTTCAGCTGACATCGCTGAGCCGCAGGCTTGCTGGGAGAGGCAGCTGAGCAACAGCACACGACAGGGCCGGCTTCGCTGGGGCATGGTATAAAAAAAGTGTACTATCAAACTCCGCTTCGGGCGCGGAAACCGCTGCGCATATGACGTGCACGTGACCTGGAAAGAGGATGTGCATGTACACACTTCCGCTGAACTCCTGTCGCAAGGGGGCGGCGCGTAAAACCACCCGGGCCCTGCGTGCGCGGGTTTGAACCTTTCTTCGCATGATCGCCCGGCACGTTCCCCTGCGGCTGGACAGTGCTCGAGTTTACCCGTTTCGGTCCTGTGTTCTAGCGATGTGCGATGCTTGCGATGTCGCCCAGCACCCTCTGCTGCACGGCGGCGGTCCGTGCCGTGCGACACCACTGATTGGTGTGTGCAGCAGACCACGCCCTTGCACTGATGACGGTGACCAGCTCGTGGCAAGCTTCGGCACAGTGTGCCCTTGGAAGCGGGCGGCTGTGGGTGGATTTTCTCAGAATAGTAAGTGGTCAACGCCGCCGCAGCCGTTAGCGCCGTGGCTAACAATGATAGGTATACATGTATGTGCAGCAGGCAACGCCTTGACAGCTGTAGTCAGCTCCCATGGCAAGCTTCGCAGCACAGTGCCTTGGAAATTCGAAGCGGGCAGGGCGGCTGTTGGTGCAATTTCCCCAGAAAGTACAAGGCAACTGAATGAACCGGATGCGCGGGGTCACGCTCGTGCTGTGTGTGTACACATGTGCAGACACACCAGCCCGCCGGCCGCATGCCCAGGAGCCACAAGCCGCAGCCGTAACCACGCCTGAAGTGACGGCAGCAGCTGTAGCAGCGCTACGACAGCAGCAGCAGCAGCGGGCGGCGGCACCAAGACGCACGGTGAGCTTCTTGTGCACATAATGCTTGCATCCGCCAGCAGCACCAGGCAGGCAGCCACTAGCTCGCTAACCAGCACATGCTGGTGCTGCGGCGAGGCTGTATCGCGTACCACAAGTACACAACCAGCCATTATCTGCACCAGCCCCACGCCATCGTTGTGCCGACGGCTGTGGCATCCACTGCCGCTGCACCGCCGCTGTGATGCTTCTTCTGCTGCTGCTACTGCCGGCTGCTGACGCCGCTGCTGTTATGCTGCCGGCTGCTGTTGGTGCTCGGTTGTGCTGCTGCTGCTGCTGCTGCTATTGCTGCTGCTGCTGCCGCTGCCGCCGCCGCCGCCTCCGCCACTGCTTGTTGCTGGTGTCACTGCTACTGGTGCTGGTTTTGCAGGCCGACACTTGACACATCCCCAGTATCCCCTCCGTGTACATTCGCGGATGGCTTCGAAATGGTGTCTCCTAGGCTCCGTGGCAGCCGCTGGGTGCGCTTTGGCAGCGGCGACTTCTTCGAATCCGGGCCTCTTCCAGCTCGACAAAACCTTTATGGAAGCTGGGTGCCCTTTGGCAGCGGCGACTTCTTCGAATCCGGGCCTCTTCCAGCTCGACAAAACCTTTATGGAAGCAAACAACAGCACTGTGTGCGGGGAGGCGTTTAGCAGCGGCAAGGCCGTGGGAATGTGCGGCATAGTCGGCGCAGCTTACCCCATGGGCAGCTCTGCAGGGCTGCTGGCGGCGACCAGGTTCAAGGATTTTGTGCCCGGGAAGTTGGGGCAGTCCAGCGAGCCCAATGTGCTTAGCATCCTGGCGGACTACGAGATCAAGCTGTCACGAGGCACAGTCCGTATCGACAATGCCAAGCAACTTCATGGCACTGCACAGGTGAGTTTTTGGTTTGGCTGGCATGCTGCTTGTGTGCTGCGAAGCACTCCAGCGTCCATGCCAGCCTGCGGTGCTGGTTCGCTTGTGCAGCATGGATGCGCAGTCCCAGCCACCAGCCACTGCACCTTCCTTACTAAGGCGGCGCATTTGCAGCAGCCCCATATTGCACGCGGCAGACGCATCATCACATGACATCGCCTGGCCTCAGGCTCCCACTTCGTGCGCAACAGCCGGCGAGTGCCGGGACCTGCCGCGTTTGAGTGCACTACAGGTGGCCTAGTTTCGCAAGCGCTAATTAGTCAGCAGCACGAACGCTCGGTTGCCGCCGCCTGCCGCCACCGCCACCGTCACCGCGCGCAGGTCGACCTCTTCCTGTGTGCACAAGATAATTGCACGATGGTGGCAGACATCCTCCGGGTCATACCCAGCGCTGGCACACACACGCAGGCCACCCTCGCCATGGGCCACCTCGACTTTCCCAATAGCGAGGTCGGCATACCCGCGCGCTGCATCCCACCCGATGCCACTCTGCTGCGTGTCGACACGCCGTACGGCACCCTGCCGGAGGGCATGCGCGCCGACAGCGCAACACACTGTCAGGTCGCGTGGGCAAATGCAGGCGGCACGGTGACAGAACTGACACCCATAAGTAGCGAGTTTGTCACCGCACCTCGCCTGGCACTCCTGCAGCTGGGCGGCATGACGCGCATGGCCGCTCTGCACGGTGCGCAGAACGTGGACTGGAGCAGCTTGCGCATGGGCACCTACCTTCGCGTGCCCGACCCGGATGACGACGACCCCACGCCACCAGTGTGTGTCACAATTGTGTCGTTCGTGCACCCATTCATGGACGCTCGCGGCTGGAGCACGAGCCCGGACTGCGGCCCGAAGGAAACGTGGGTGTTCGACAGCTATTTCCCGCAGGCTCTGCTGGAGTGGCCGTCCGACTACAGTAAGGCACTGGGCGGCCAACTGCACGAGCTGGCACGCCCCAACACCAAGGAGGGCAGGCGGTGGAAGCAGTTCATGGGCGACTCCCCCTCCGAGTCCGACCCGGGGGAGGCGGGTGATGTCATGTACACGGGTCAATGCTGGCTGTGCGGAGCCGACATGTTTGTGGGATGCGAGCCCCCCGGCGGAGGGCAAGACCCTCATCCTCCACACTGCAGGGTCCGGCATTGGTGACCCCATCAGGCAGCTGACGCTACAGGGTGGCGCCAGCATCCTGGCATGGGAAATCACAGCTGCCATGTTGGACGTGAGTGCTGAGCCGCTGCTGCGGCTGGCAGTCATGGCCGGCACAAACAACACCGACACCAGAGGGCTGCCGTGGTGCCGTGATGGTGCCAGTGCGGACCCTGCTGCCTTCGTAAGTCGCATCGATCAGCCGGAGGTCGGGCAGGTCTACGTGCGGAGTGGCACAGACTTTTTCTTTGTGAACGATTGTGCCACTTGGGACGAGCTGCGCTGGGGATACGTACACAGTGACGGCGCCAGCGCCGGCGGCGGTGCCACCGACAACAGCACGTCCAAGGCCCCCTCTGGCCTGGATATGTTTGCCGCCATGAACGTGACATGGACATCGCTCGAGGTCGCCGGTGGGTTCGCCGGCTACGACGACGTGTCCCCTGAGGCGCTTAGTTCGGCGATCGACACGGTCGTCCAGACGGCGGCGTGGCTCCTCGACGACGGCACGGCTGCGGAGCTGTCGGTAACTGAGCCCACCCTCTCCGTGTGGGGCGCGATCGTCAACATGGCGCTGACGCTCATCGCCATCATAGCGACATGGGCGGGGCGCGCCGACATCATCGGCATGTTCAGCAAGTGCGGTGCTCGCCTGCTGGCAGCGCACGCGCTCGCGGCGGGCGTGTGTGTTATCGCGACCGTCACACCCGCTATCATGCTTGTCATATCGGAGGAGGGGGCGCGGGACAACAATGCTGACGGTGGCAACAGCCGCACGGAGTGGACGGCCGCCAGCGTAGGGGGCGCGCAGGTGGTGGGGCTCGTGGTCATGCGCTTCGAGTGCGCGTACGACCCGGCGGCGTACACACTCATGTACGTCAACCTGGTGCTCGCGGGCGTCGGCGCACTCGCCATACTGTGCATCACCGTCCGAAACGGATACCGACTCCAGTACCACGCCGGGAAGGGCGCAGACCCGCTGCTGCCGACGATGGTCACCGTGACGCCGGTGGATGTGGTGGTGGTGGCTGTCGCAAGTAGTGCACCTCGTGCCCTTATTACTTGGGTACTTGGAGCATGTGCGGTAGCAGTAGCAGTGCTCAGCAGTTCTCAGCAGAACAACTGGGGTTCTACCC
>JAULBY010014601.1:0-21745 GCA_032358315.1 Ophiocytium majus | reverse complement strand
GCCCCTTGCGCCACGGCGGCTCCCACCGCCGCAGCCGCCGCTGCAGCACCAGCGCCGCCCACCGCTGGTGCCGCACCAGCCGCAGAAGTACTACAGTAGTATGATATGTTGTCCGACAGTCTTGACATCGCTCAAGAGTCAGAGTGTCTCATTTGGAGTCAGACATCCTATGTAATACCACATCATGAAAACCTTGACAAAAATGGGAAGACCTAAGGAACATGTGTATGAGATAGCTTTGAAAGTGCTGTAACAAATCGACTAGTTCGCATGCTTTGATAATGAAAGGTTGTGCTGTTTGGCTCGCACATCGACTGCAGATCCGGTTGAACCGCCTATCTAGGCCAGTGAGCCAGCGCGTACCAGGAAAGAGTGGGCAGTGTGCCCCCTCCTCTGCCAGGCGCGCACACGCACCAGTATGTGGCTTGGATGGCAATGACTCTTTGCCCTGCTCTTCAACGCATCTTTTAAGGCCTCCTTGTCATGGTATCCTTCCCAACAACCCTGCCCTTACCAATTTGGCATGTCAGCAATGTTCAACTTCAAGTTGTGGATGCTTCTGGAGCAAGACTTTGGTTCGATTGCCTGAAGGCATGTACTTCAAAAGTATTTGCTTCGTCAGGTACAAGTTAATTATGCGGCGCGGCGTGTTATGACTAGTAATGCCATGGCACTATCAGTGACTCATGAGTCATTAGAGCACCTTACTGACTCTGTAATCCGTTAGAGTAGTGGTCTGGCAACATGTGAGGCTTCCCTTAAAGTACGCAGTGCTGAGCATTGCCAGCTTCTTCGCTACCTTTCTGATCCTTTTTCTGGTCACGCGCACCTTGGCAATTTGAAAGGGCTTTCCGAGCACTAACCTGAGTTCAATAAAAGTACTAATAGTCACTACGGTAGTGCTGAGTATGACGACACAGGTAAGATTGTGTGCTGGGTTCAGCAACAGCCTGCACTGAGTGGAGACGTGGGTTTTGACGCCCGTGACATGACCGCATGGTCCAGGGTCACGCTGGTGATGTCCGCTGCGGTGCGGCTCAGGAATACCCACCATGGCTGCAGGGCTGCAGGGCCCGCAAATCTGAAGTTGGTGATTGCCAGCCCAGCCTGCCACATGGTTGGCTGCCACTCGCCGGACACTCAAGTGCACTTGGCTCGTCACACGCCCACAAGCACAAATGAAATAATTACTTACCTCACTGCCACACATACACGGCATGGCATATGTATGCGCACTGCTGAGATTGTAGCTTGTGAACATCCTGCCTGTTGCTGGCATCTCACTTCCTATCACTGTGACTGGCTAACCAGACAATTGACGAGAGCAATGTATGGCCACACATCGGCATGTGATCTGCTGTCCAACTGCATGCAAGGCTGCCTCTCACAGAGTCACGGTGCCCTGTCCGAGGTCCGACAAACTCGTGCTCAGCAGAAGCTCTCGTGTGGCGCTCCGCTCAGCACTTCCTGGGTGAATGTGAGCTGCTCAGCGCTGCTGCTGTACGGACAGCGTGCGGCGCTGCTGTGCCCTGTGTGTACTGCTCCAGCACCCTCCACGAAGCACGCCAGCACCTTCTCCGGGGCGAGCGGCAGCGGCGCAGGGCCACCATGGGCGACGCCGCCACCCCCGCCGCCCCCAGCGGCAACGGGGCAGACCACGACCTGACCCGCACCATCAGCGAGTACCTGGATCTGCACCTCATGTTCCCGCTGCTGGACTTCGTCGAGATGAACAACATGTACGGGGCCAAGGGCGTCATGCAGGCCCGCCTGGACTTGTTGGAGCCCACGAACATGGTGCGTGAGCCAGGTTTGCCTCCTCCTCCGCTGTGCCTCCGTCGCCTGCCTGCGGTGGTGCTGGCCAGCAGCTGTGTGCAAGGTGTTGCTGCTGCTGCTTTTGAACTTGGCAAGTGACTGGAGCTCTGCATAGCAAGGATTGCTGCTGCTGCTGTTCCCCGGCAGCTGGGTGCTGGGTGGAGCTGCGGGGGGCAGAGCAACTAGCGCTGCTGGTGTTGACGATGCTGCTGGCGCTGCTGGCGGCAGCGGATGCCATGCATAGCGGTACTGTGCAAATGGAAGGGATGCACGCCAGCAGAAACAGCGGCAGCAGCATCGGCGGCAAGCTGAGCACTGCTGTTGGCCAGGAAGTTGTTGCAGGAGCACTGCAGCTGGGACCAGCGCTGCACCTCAAAGCACCATCAACAAGTGGCCGCAAACCCGTGCAGCCACCCCATCCGCACACCAGCCTCCCTCTCACCCCCGCGCCCCCCCCGCCCACCCCCTGCACAGGTCGACTACGCCATGGAAGTCTACCAGGGCCTGCACGACGGCTCCGCCCCCCCCAAGGAGATGGCGGAGCGCCGCGACCGCGTCTTCGCCCGTCTGGAGGATCTCAAGTCCTCCGCGGGGCGCCTCATCGCCATAACGGAGGACCCCGCGGCCGTCGCGCGCCACGTCGACTCTGGCAAGTTCGACTGGCCCTCGCTCGCCGCGGAGTACGGCCTGCCGGACTCCATGCTCGGCGCGTACGCGGACCTCGCGCGCTTCAACTATGACTGCGGCGACTATAAGGGCGCGGGTGCGGCGCTGGAGGTCTTTCTCACGCTCAGCGGGGGGGCCTCGGGGAGCGCGCGGGGGCCCGGCGCGCTGTGGGGGCGCCTGGCGTGCGAAATTCTGTCCAACAACAGCGAGGGCGCCCTGACGCTAATCCGCGACGTGAAGGCGATGATTGAGTTCCGCGGGGGGGGCGCGCTCGAGCAGCTGCAGCAGCGCTCGTGGCTCCTGCACTGGTCGCTGTTTGTGTTCTTCAACCACGCCAACGGGCGCGACGAGCTCATCTCGCTCTTCTTCGAGGAGAAGTTCACGCAGGTGAGGGGCCGTGCCGCCGCTGCAGCTCTGTTCTGCTCTGCTGTGCGAACGTCACTGGTGAAGGTTTCACAGCAGCGCGCCTGCCTCACTCTGCAAGTACGTGCTGCCATGGCTCTACTGCCCATGGCATTGGCGCCTGCGCATGGACTTGTACCGACGCAAACACACTATACTACTGCACATACTGCTGTTGTACATTTTTTAAAAATGCGGCGGCGGCAACCACAGCTCTCCCCCACACCCCGCCTGCAGCGTTTCATCACCTGCTGCAGCCGCCGGTGTGACCGCGCTCGCCCCCTCCCCCGCCCAAAACCCGTGCAGGCGATCCAAACAAACTGCCCGTGGCTGCTGCGCTACCTGGTGACGGCGGTGATCCTGACGCGCGGCACGGGCGGCGCGGCCGTGGGCCCGGGGCGGCAGGGCCAGGTGATGCGCGACCTAATCCGCGTGCTGGAGCAGGAGAAGGGGTCGTACTCGGACCCCATCACGCAGTTCCTGGAGAGCCTGTACGTGAACTTCGACTTTGACGGCGCGCTGCTGCGCCGCAGGGAGTGCGAGCAGGTGCGCCCGCCGCCGCCCGCCCGCTTGCCGCGCACATGGATTTTATTTTCTGGTACACTAGGATCATTGGTAGGGTGACGTCAACTTCGACTTTGACGGCGCGCTGCTGCGCCGCAGGGAGTGCGAGCAGGTGCGCCGCGCGCCCGCCCGCTTGCTGCGCACACGGTTTTCCTTGTATGGCAGCATTATTGGTATGGTAGCTGCTGCGCCGAAGGGAGTGCGAGCAGGTGCGCCGCGCGCCCGCCCGCTTGCTGCGCACATGGCTTTCATTTTCTGGTAGTGTTAGGGGCTGGGCCGCGCCGCAGGGAGCGCAAGCAGGCTGTGCCGCCGCTCGCCCGCCGCACACGTCGTTTTCATTCCGAGTTGGTACTGCTAGTACTATCAGTAGCGGTGCGGTGGTATTGTTGTTGTACCGTGTTTGTGAAGTGAGTTGCATGCGCGCGGCCTGTGCGGCGGCCGGCCGGCGCGCACACGGGGTCACCGGTAGCGGCGGGGCGCGCTGCAGAGCCGCCTGCTTTCTGCAAGACGGGCGCTCAATGGCGGCGGTCGCTTGCCCAAGGGTGGAAGTGGCGCTGATGGCCGGTGGCGGGAGACGTGTGATTGGTGTGGCAGGCGCCCGCAGCGCCCCCCGACGGCGCTCTGCAAGTCAGGTCGCGTGGTGGCCGGGCTGTGCTGGGCTTGTGAGAGCCGTTTGTTGTGGAGCAGCCGTCCGGGTGCAAACTATGGGAGTGATACATGAAAGGGGGGGGGCAGGTTACGCCTGGGAGCCGCTCAAGCAATTTTCTCAGTGACAAAGCCTAGATTTTGCTGTGACTGACAGCACAAAACGATGTGAGGGATAGGTTACTTAGGGATGCACACAGAAACTTTCTTCGAAGTTCTTTGAAGCACAAGTTTTTGCCGCGGGCGCGACTACTTCGGAACGAGATGGTTAAGCACTAGCGTGAAGTGCCAAGCAGTTGCTGCTCAATCGAAATGGACCGTGGAATGCTCCAAGTAGAGCACTGCATGGAGACCTTGCACCAGAGCGGGTGTGTGGTGGCGAGGGCTGGTGCGCTGTACTGTGGCACACTCGCCACGCGCGTTACGCGAGTGCCATGGTGGTCGTAATTGCGGTGCAGTTTGTTGGCGCGAAGCATGTAATGACCACCCGTGTCAGTCAGACCGGCCGCTGTCGTCGATTTTCGGCAGCGCTCGCACACGCTGCGGCTGTGACGTTGCTGCGTACGAACTGCTGTTACCTTTTGAAGTAGTTGCCAGGCACACAGGTATGTGGTACTGAAGTGGTAAGTGTAGCTGCTGTGTTTGCACATGCTGCACCTTGGCACGCAGACAGCGCAGCCGGCTCCTGCATGTACACGTGCTCACGTATACACAGGTGTATAGTTCGCGTTTCAAGAGTATGCACGTACTGCGAGTTTGAAGTACTACCTACCTGTTGTGTGTTTCAAGCATGAAGTACTTGAAGTATGTATACATGCCATATATGGTATGTGGCAGTAAAACATATTTCGAAATATACGAAGCAGGCATGGATGACGTCCACGACCCTCATCCTGCACTGCGCCTACGCGGGCGCAAGATGGGCTGCCGGGTGGTGCCAATGCACACTAGTGCGGCACCGCTGTGTGTCTGCGGCTGCGCCCACAGCTGCCAGGTAGCTGCAAAGACCTCTGCACCTCAACTAGCCGTGATGCACACCCCACCACCTTCAGTTGGCCCGCTCCAGTCCTGGGGCACAGGGGCCGATGCCCTGCCTCCCATACATATAAATGGCCACAGATCGCCCACCCGCCCGCCGGCGCCGCGCCAGGCGGCATGGTTAGCACTGTTTCCTGTAGATGCTCCTGCACTCCCTCTGCCTCACAAGATGCAAAGCCTGTGCCTGCAAGCCACTGGCGCGCACGGATATGGTCCCTACCATGCTAGTACTCCTGCTGCTGCCGCTGCCACACCTAAAATGTAGGCGCCTCTCGTGACTGCACGCCTCCCATGCCGCGCACGGCTGCCACTGCCGCCGCCGCTGCCATTGTACTTCAGGAGTGTACATGTACTTCAAAGTATATACTACTACTTCAGAGTTACATGGATATGGTCCCCACCATGCTACTGCCACTGCCGCTGGCGCTACGACACTGTACGCGCGCCTCCTGACTGCACGCCGCCACCGCCGCCCACGCCGCCGCCGCCGCCCCTTGTGCTGCTGAGCAGGTCCTGAAGCTGGACTTTTTCCTGTGCAGCGTGTGCGACGAGTTCATGGAGGCGGCGCGCCTCTTCACGTTCGAGACGTACTGCCGTATACACCGCAAAATCGACGTCTCGCTGCTCGCGGCAAAGATGGACATGGACGCGGACGCCGCCGAGAAGTGGATCGCGGACCTCATCCGCACGTCACAGCTCGACGCCAAGATCGACTCGCGCGACAACAGCGTCGTCATGGGGTCGTCTTTTCCCAGGTGGGCAGCATGCACGCCTAGCGTACCACCACCGCATGCACACAAACACTTCCAAAGCTCTGCACACGCCTGTTGTATTTCTACTTGGATGTAGTTTTCATAGCCGACCGCGCTACAGCTTTGTGCTGAGCACGCTGGTCTGCTCTGCCACGAGCACGTTCACCCTCCAGGTGCGGGTGGGGCTGGGGCTGAGCTGTGTGTGTGTGTGTGGCAGGCGGTTGGGTGTGCTCAGCAGCACTGGGCGGGGTTGGATTTCTGCACGCATTGTGTGGGGAATGCCAGCGCGGCTGTGCGTTGGCGGGTGGGCAGACGGCGCCTGCGCTGGTGCTTTGTTGGTGCCAGCTGCTGTACGTTGCGTGTGTGAACGGTGCAGCATGAGCAGCTGCAGCTGCGGATATATTTTGCTGCTGTGTAGCTGCTGCTGGCAAGCCACGACGTCCACTTCCTTGCCCTTGGCACTCACCAACATGCGGCTGAACCGCCGCAGCTCGCGCCCCATGAAGTGGCCGCTGCTGCTGAGCACAAAACCCTTCCGCCCTCTGGCGTTAACACGCACGTCGCTGCCGTGCCTGGCTTGCCGCGCGCGCATGGCCGCCCTTTTGCCCTTTTTCCACAACAGTGTTTACCAGCAGGTCATTGACAAGACGGACGACCTCAGCCTGCGCAGCTACGTCCTCATCAACAACCTCAAGCAGTATGCGCAGGTGAGCGCGCGGCTGCGCGCCGCCATGTGCGCCCACATTTTCATTGCGTCGCGGTCTTGTCTGCTAGCAACAGCGGGGGACCGCCGCCACAGCGCAGCGGTGCTCACACCCCTGTCGTGCACAGCGGCGCAGCAGCACCCATGCAGCGCTGGCCGTGCAGCCAGCCAGTGGCTGTGCGTACCACCCTCCACAAGGGCACTCCGCCTGTACCGCAACGAGTCGGCAGCCCCTGCCGCCGCCGCCGCCACCACCGCCACACTCTCAACCGGCACGCTGTCCCCACGCAGCCCAGGGCGCACCGCGCACCATGCCACAAAACCGCAAGCCTCGCGGCGCATCTGATTCGCTGCGCTGCTGCCTCCCCACCCGCTGCCGCCGTACTGCCCCCTCCCGCCGCTGCCAGGACCACGCAAACGGGCTCACAGAGGACCCTAACTACGGCCAGCCGAGGGGGGGCTACCGGGGGGGCGGCGGGCGCGGCGGCGGGCGGCACTCAGACAGGGGGTGCGACCGGGGGGGGTACAGGGACTAGGCGCCCGGCGGCGCCTCTGGCGGCGCGCACGTGTTTGCGCGCCGGGGGGGGGGCGGCGAATGGCAACACACACAGTTTGTTCACGTGCGGTGCGGTGGTGTGGTGCCTGTGCCTGCTGTTTGGCATGGGGCTGCTGCTGCGCTGCTGCTGTTGGCTGGTTGGCGGCGCTGTGGTGGTGCGGGGGGGGGGCATGTGCTTGCGCTGGCTGTGATGCAGCAGGAGCGGTGCGCTTGTGTTGGCGGCACGCGTGGCACGTATCTAGATCCCTGCCCTCCTTGTTGAGTGTGGAAACTCACCAAGGCGCACAGCACAAGCAGCACACCAATGCGCTGCTCCACACGCGCGTAAAAGTCAACTACTCAAAAGTCTAGCCCTAGCCTGCCGGCGGCTCAGGTCTTTTGTTCACAGCACTTTGTGTCTTCGTGTGCATACACTGCTGGGCATGTGCCATATGTATATATGGCCATGGCCACGAGCATGCTGGTGTACGTCACATGGGCTCAATCACGCCCACACTTGCGAAACATGACAACTACTCACATGTGCTTCATCACACACCCCGGCAGCAGCGCAATTGCAAACAGCGCACAACAGGCCTGCGCACAGCGCCTAGCAGCCGTCAGCACTGCAACGCACACCCGGGGGAGTATGTTGCATTTGGCACTGGCGGGGGGGGGCAAACACCTAGTCCGCCTTCATGGGTTTTTCGCCAGGGGGAGTGTCCCCGCCCGCGTTCAGGAATGCGTACGCAAAAACGAAAAATCCCCCCATGAGGCTCAGCGCCCCGGCATAGTATGGGTACGCGCTCGGTATGAAGCGCTCAAACTCATTGTGCTTGAACGGCCGGATGCTGACCTGTGCACGGGGGGGGGGGGTTGAGGGGGCGGGGAGGGGCAATAAGAGCACGCATGCAACAGAATGCACCACACACGCACATCAGCGGTGTCGCTTGCGAAATGCACTAAAAGTCTCAGGGCAAGCAACGGACGCGGCGGCGCGCTAGGCTGGGCGGTGTGCCCTTCTTGGGTGCAGGGGGGGTTGGTTCAACACCGGCTGCAGGGGTGCCGTGCCAGGCCGGCGTGAGTCCGCCGCTGCCGTGAGCACAGGAGCTCTCCAGTGAGCGCGCGCACCTGCGTGCTGATGAGCAGCACCGTGAGGCCCGCCCTGCGGTACAGTATCCGGAACTTGAATATGCCGTACGTGTCGGGCGCGGTGAAGGTCGTGGCGAACGCGCCGCGCGCCGCGTCGCACGCGAGCGTGATGCGCTCGTACGCGTCCAGCATGACAAACTCCATCTGCACGTCGCGCGCCGCGTACGGCCGCCACCCGCCCTGGCGGCGGCGCTCAGCGGCAGGAGCAGCAGCGACCAGCGGGGGCGCGTTTTTTTGGCGGGGGGGGGGTCAGCACCCACACACCCTCTGGCACCAGCTGCGCAATCAAATGATGTACCACACCAGTAGTTTACTAACCAAGGTATTTATTTGCACTTGTGGGCGTGCAAGAGCCCATGCCATGCATGCCAGCGCGCTCTTGGCAATGGCACGTCCCCGGCAGCGTATGCACACGAACGCACAGAGTCCATACAGTAGTACTACACGACACGCTACGTGCGCCGGTGCGGGTGCACGCGTGACTGTGTGCCAGGGGGCGGTGGTCGGGGCCCGGCACGACCGTGCGCGATGCCGCCACCCTGCGGCGGCGTGCTCAGCACGGGCGCAGGCACTGCTGCAGCAGCAACCGCAGCGGCGGCAGCGCCGGCAAGCACTGGCGCAGCACAGCATGGGGGCGGCATGCAGCGGTGACAGGCATGGATGGTGCGGAAATCACGGCTCGCGGTACGACAGCTGCCTTTCTGCGGCTGGCCAGTGGCTGGTTCGTGCAGCAAACGAGCTGCCGCTTCTGGCGGCGCTCACCTGGTCTGCGTCGTACTCCTCCAGCATGAGGCTGTACGTGATGTTGTCCTTGACGCGGTACACCTGGCCAGCGCAGCCACACATGGCGCAGGCAGGGGGGCGAGGAGCATTGGCGCCGGCGCAGGTGAATGCGGTGCCCCCCCCCAATGCTACTAGTGGGGTTGCCACCAACCCAAGTCAGCTAGTGCTGCGCTCAGATGAGTTGTCATCGCAGGAGCCGGGCAGCCTTTAGCAGCACGAAAATGCACATGGCACGCACAAGACCTGAAAACGCAAACAGAGAGGGAGAACTAATACTACCTGGCCCCTGCACTGGCAGCAAGTCGGTGCCCGCCCGACCCACCCTCCCCAACATGTACTTCAATCACTTGAAGTACTCACACACCACTGCTCAGCACACCACCCTCCCCGAGATGTACGTCAACCACTCGAAGCTGCTCAAACACCACGGTGCTCAGCACACCGCGGGAGCAGCGCACCTGCGAGTTCTTGGCAATCTCCGGCTCGGGGAAGAGGGAGGCGGGCTGGTCGAGGCGCGCCTTCTGCTTCAGAAGCAGCTCCGCCGCGCTGCCGTCCTGGCGCCGGTGCGACACGTGCGACGCGCGCAGCACGCCGCGCTCCGCAAATACCCACCTGCGGCGGCGGCGGCAGCGGCGGCGGCAGAGGCGGCAGCGAGGTAGCGGCAGCAGAGGCAGCGACGACGGCGAGCGGGGGGCGGTGGTGGCAGCAGTGCGGCGGCAGGGTGGCGGCAGCGGCAGCGGCGGCGGTGGCAGTAGCACGCAAGCTCATGTAAGAACCGGTGGCCACAGCACACTGGTGTGAGTGCTTGCCGCGCAAAGAGAGCGGTGCATCAGAAGCGGCAGCAGCGCACCCGTTCTTCCTCCAGCATGCGCACATGCTGCTGGGGCGCGTTGGGGTGAGGCGCCGACCAGCCTGCAGAGTGCAGCAACGCGGCGCGCACGGGCGACCTTGGACAACACAACGTGCCAATGGCGCGTGCTGCACTCGTGTCCTCACGCGCTTATGCGCGAAAACGCACGGAAAAGTGCGCACATGTTGTGGCCGCTACTTCGGAAGTACATCCCAAGTCGCGCGCGCCAGGGCCACTGTGGGCGGTACCCTCGTGTCATGGATGGGAAGGGTGCAGCCACTCTGACACATGCAGTGCACACACACACACACAAATAGAACCTGGATGCCAGCGCAAGGAGGGGGCAAGGGGCGCCTCGTCTGCGTAGCCCATTGCCGCGTGCCACACTCACTTGCTAATTTCGATGCAGAAGGCGCGGTTGCCCGCGCCCGGGGCCTCAAAGTACCGGTTGCTGAACATGTCCAGTGACCCCGCAAACACCAGCCGCGCATTGTTCCTGAGCGGCGGTGGAAGCGCCACGTGGCAGCGGCGGCAGGGGGGCGCAGGCGCGAGTCGCGCGCGGGGCATATGGCAGCGGCGGCGATAGGCAAGCGTCAGGCTGGTTTTATTTGAATAAGCGAGCGGCAGCGGAGAGGCAGCGGTATGCGCGGGGTGGGTGTCGCAGGCCGGCCAGGGTTGGTGCAGGTGGGCGGCGAGCGCGGCGCATGGTCGAGTGCGGGGTGTGCGTGCACTGCGGCCGCCTGCACACGTGCGCGCGCCGGAAAACACTGCCGGAACACATGAGCGCCGCCACTGCACGCGCAAGTTTGCCTCTCTGGCACTTTTTGAGACCTGGAAGCGGACTTGGCAGCTCTGCTGCGGCAAGGGATACGTGGTGGCCAGCACCACAGCACCGTCCCCTCCTCGCGCTCTTGCCACAGGGAGACGGCATGGCACGTGCAACAGAAACGCTTCCCCTCGCACCATGGACAGCAGGTGCATTGGCGACGGGGGAGCGTCGCCTGCCCAAAACTGCCGCCCACCAGGCACTACCCGAACCTCCCACACTGCTGCCGCAAGAACACATGGCGGGCGCTGGCGCCCCGCAAAGCTCTTGCCATCGGGGCATGGCACGGCATGGCGCGCGCACCACAAAACGCACCTTGTCTGCACCACGGACACGAGGTGCGTGTCGGCCGCGCTGTGGAGCGTCACCTGCACAACACCGCCGCCTACCCAGCACTACCCGCATGCCACCGCACGCGGATAGCGCATACCGGAGTACTCTTGCCATATGGGGGATGGCACAGCATGGCGCGCGCACAACAAAACGCACCTCGCCTGCACCACGGACACGAGGTGCGCGTCGGCGCCCGCGTTGTGGAGCGTCACCTGCCCCTTGCGCGCGCTCGCCGAGTAGGCGGTCCCGGGGGCGCGCAGAGCGGGCGCCGTCAGCACGTTGTCGCCCGCGAGCGCGTGCGCCACGCCCCTGCGGGAGCGGCCACACGGTGGCAGCGGCTGTGAGGCGCCCGGCACAGCATCTTGTGCATACACCATGCATGTTCGGCTCTGTGCGTGACTGCGCTTGCTGAGCAAGGTCGGGAGTGCGCCCCTTGGTTTGTCGCATTTTTCTTTACAAAGGGAGACGCGCCAGTGGCAGCGGACGCACCAGAAGGGGGGGTGGTCACTGGGGGGTCATATTACATGCTTAAAGTAGTAGTACTTCAAGGTTAAAAATGCTTTGAAGTACTTCAGTATAACATAATAAAATCCGCGAGTCACTGTGAATTCCATGCATGCGCACCTGAACAGCACCGGCTGCTCCAAGCCCGCGGCCTCACCCAGTATGAAGCGGTTGACGACGGCATCCGTGGCGACACTCACCGCAGATTTATACTACAGTAGTAGTAGACTCACGCCCTGCGCCGGCGGCTGCCTCAGTACACATGTAGTAGTATACATACTTCGACGTATCTATAAGGGGTGAATTTTTCTTACCACATACCATTTGTACCAGAAGTATTGAGACCAAACTTTGACGGGCAAGCAACAGGGGCACATATTGTGTTGAGTGTACGTTGTGGTAATCAGATGTGTGCATCCACCCGACGTCTGTCCTGTGTCAGAATCTGGGGGTGCAAGTCCTAAAACGACCAGAGTTATGCCCGGTGGCGCGCATGCATCAGCAAGAGCAACCCTGACCATGCGCGCACGTGCAGAATCGTGGAGGGCACCTGTCGTTGCTTAGCGCCACAGCGTCGATAGCCCTTGCAGTCAATCACACTATGAGTATGGCCCACATCAAGACGCACCTGCTGGTGATTTTCAAACTTCAACTTGGTCACACATAACTTCAAGTCTTGAAGTTCAACTCTGTTTTGAACTTCAACTCTACCGATGCTCGTGACTTTGCACACTCATAACTCAATAGGATAGCATTATTGATGAGTTTGACCTTATGATGAGTTGTAGCCGCTGTCAATGAGCACTTGTACATGACCTCCACGCGCAAACTTCAACTATCACTGAGTGCCAAGTAATGTATTGTTCTGTGGATGTTTTTCCATGTTGAAGTTCACAACAGTTGAAGTACACGTACTTGAAGTTCCGAATCTGTTTAGCTTGAAGTTCTGTACAACTAATATTATCACACCATACCTGCCAGACACCGATGTGCCGAAGTTATTGCAACTGCATGACCCGCATCAGCTGCTGAATGCACAGAAACGGATGGAATACATCCCTTGAAACCTGTCACAGCGCGCACCACCAGCTTTAAATGCTTCAAATTGAGGAATTACATGAAACTGAAGTTGTGTACAGGTGCGTCCTGAGGTGGGCTACAACATGCATCTATGACACAGGTTGAATAAATTATCTGCCTAACGTTTCTATATACCATAAAGTTTGGTCTCAATACTTCTGGTACAAATGGTACTACCACTGTAGTACTTCACCTGTCCATGTGCGTATCTTGGAATCCGCACCTGAACAGCGCCGGTTGTTGCGAGCCCGCCGCCATGAATATGAATAAAAATAATGATATGAAGGGGTTTGCGACGGCGTCTGTGGCAGCAGCCCACCGCTTACACAAAGTAGTAAATACTACCGGTACTAGTAGTACTTCAAAGTGCATATCTATCTATAGGTTCAAAATGTTTTCATCACATGAATGAATTCACGGCTCCCCGTGACTTTCATGCGTACCTGAACAGCACCGGCTGTTTGGAGCCCGCCGCCTCGCCCAGTATGAAGCGGTTGTCGACGGCGTCCGTGGCGGCGATGACCGAGTGTGGCGACGCCGCCTCCTCCAGCTCCTCACTGAAGTGGAAGTGGTCCACCACCTGCTCAGCACAACACAGCGCGCGCGTAGTAAGTGGAAGTGGTGCACCGCCTGCTCAGCACAACACAGCGCACGTGTGGTAAGTGGAAGTGGTCCACCACCTGCTCAGCGCGCGCGCAGCGGCAGCGCTTTTCTGAGGCCGTGCAGGCGGCTGCCACAGGGGCTGGCACGGTCAAAGCCACGTCAAGCCGACAAAGAGCACGGCACGCGTGGTAAGCGCGCGCCGCCTGTCATCCTGCAGCACAAAGTGCTGCTAAGGAGTGGAGACCAAACACCGGCTGCATATGAAGAATGGTGCTGCCCATTTTTGAAGTATTTTTATGCATACTACTAGGTAGAGTTGCCCCCCCGCCTGGCCCCCCAATGGTTCCTGCATGAGTGTGATGTTGGCAGGTTCCCACCAGCCCGCGGCGCCGCCTGGCACACTGTGACAAGCGAGCCGTGTGCACCAGAGCGTGCTGGACCATGGTTCCACCCGCTGTTAGCGCCGTAAACGCCGCCACCCCTCCAAAGAAGTTCCTCCGTGAATGTGTGTGACGCGGGCAGGCCACCCCCCACGAAGCTGCGACTCGCAGCCGTCAAAAGCCCCACCGGCCGAGGCACCAGGCTGCAGTGAGGACTGGCTCAGTTGCCAACTCCGCTCAGCACTTCAGTATGGCTGCGGCAGCCTGAGCAGCTGCCACTACCGTTAGTGTCACGCTTGCAGCCAGGCAGGAGCCATATCGAGAGGCTGCAGAGCTCGGTGGCGGGCGGGCGCACATGGGCCTGCCTTACCCACCACACACACTGCCCCAGGGAGCTGTGACTAACTGCCGGTAAAAGCCTCACAGGCCCAGGTACCAGGCTGCAGTGAGGACTGCCTCAGCCGCCAACTCCGCTCAGCATCTCAGTACGGCTGCGGCGGGCGGAGCAGCTGCCAGCAGCACTACCATTGGTGTCGCAGTTGGAGCCAGGCAGGAGCCATGTCGAGAGGCTGCAGAGCTCGGTTGCGGGCGGGCACACGTGGGCCTGCCTTACCCGCCACACACAACGCCGCGCGCTCTCCACGTGTGTCTTGCACCGTTGCACCAAATCTCACAGGGTTGCAGTTGGTGTTTTCACTCGCATGCGGCCACCAAAGGAGTCCCAACTGTGTGGCTTGGCTTTCCGGCGACTGTGCGGCCTCGAGCACAGTAAGCGCGCCGCAGCTGTGACATACATGCACCAGCTGTCGTGTGTACTTCAAGTACTTGCAGTAGTTTTTACTTCAAGTACTTCAAGTATTTTTTACTTCAAGTACTTGAAGTAGTCGTGACTTGCTCAACTCCAGTCAGCGCGGGGCTCGCCAGGAACGGGCGGTTGTCATTGTACTCCTTGCACAGGTACTGCACTGCAGTTGCTCAGAGCTGAACATGGACGAGCTTTGTGCCGCTGTGCCACCGCCCTCTCCAGCAACCGATGCCCACCCATGTCATCCAAGTGCCCATGACGGGGGCGAGCTTGGAGCGCCACGAGCACTCCAAAAATCAATACATACGCAAGTAGGCTGCTACAAGTATTACATTTTTTCATTGTACATGCAGCCCATGCGAGCGGCAAGCGCCATGACCGCTCCAAGTACATCCAGCAAGTAACCTGAGCGGCAAGCACCATGACCACACCAACTACTTCTACAGTGAGTAACATGCACTTCTTGAGGTGTTGAGCAACACCCTGCATGCACCATGAGCAGTCCAATGGGAGAGATCACAAGTAATGCACATACTTGCACGTGGGTGTGGCAAGTACTTTGAACAATGCCAGGCGTGCGTCTCCCGGGTCGCGCACTCGCCAGGGACTCAGCGGCAACCAGAATTCCACACCGCTAACCTCCGCCAGCTCTCTCCAAATGAGTAAAATACAAAATCAACGTTTACACTTTCATGTGGGTCTGCCAATCACCAGGGACCCGGCGCGGTCAAAATGCTATGCCGGTCAGCGCCGCCTGGCTTGCTCACGAGTATCTCCGAATGAATAACACGCATAAGTTACATACACACTTTCATGTGGGTTCTGCCACTCACCAGGGACCCCGCGGGGTCAAACTCCACGCCGCTCAGCGCCGCAAAGTGGCGCAGCGGCTTGCTCATGTCCGCGCCCGCCGCCACCAGCACGTTCCCGCCGCCGTCCACGAACTCCATGATGGCATTCGCGCCCAGCGCCTTGGCGTCCAGCTTGGCGCGCGGCGCAAATATCACCATGTTGTCGTACAGCACCTCGCCAAAGCTGGAGCGTGAGGGGTGGGGGGGGGGCATGTGCAGCAGCAGCAGCGGCGGCAGGGAAGCAATGGTTGGTGGTGGTTGCTGATTGTGCTTGGTGGGGGTGGGGCGGGGGTGTCGTACTATGCGGGTGTGGAAAGCGGCGCTGAGGGTGCACCTCGGGTTGGCAGAGTGTGTCGGTCTGCTGGTGTCGACGCATGCTGCTGCTGTGGGTGCCTTGTGAAAGAGTTATGTCGCGCCTTAGTAGCTTGCGTGGCTGCTTGTGCTGGTGCCAGTGGCGGTGGCTGATCCCAGGTCAAAGAGTCAACTAAATTTTATGCACAAAAGTATGCACACCTTTGTTGTTAAATGACAATACTGTGTTCTGCTCTCGCGGTTGCCAAGCAGTTTCAGGGGCAGCAGTGCCTCAACCTGCCTCAACCGCAGGCCAAAACCTCTGTGACAGGTGGCTGAGCAGCAGTACCAGTCTCGTTGCCACAGCAGCAGCAAGTGCTGGGCTGCTCTCTCACGACGAATTAAAAATGTTATTAAATGTTGGTGGTGGCGCTGCTGCCCTTGCGCGCTGCACTGCTCACCTGGCAATCTCAGCATCCACCTTGCTGGCCAGCTGGAACGTGAGCTCGTGCCCCCTCCCATGCAGGGAGTCAAAGAATGCTGAGTGAGTCTGGCGCGTGTTCAGGCTGTCCACGAGCACCAGAGTGCGCTTGCCCCCCACAGCCCCCGCCAACACACCCGTGGTGGCGGGAGCATTGGTGTCGTCCTCTTGCGCCAGCAGCGCTTGCACCAGGCAGGCCAGCAGCACCAGCACCAGCTGCAGCTGCAACAACCTGCGCCCCGACTGTTGCCGCATGAGTCCCTAGCCCCACGGCTCTGCCACCAAGCCCTCTTGCTGCTGCGCTATCCTGCCTGGAGCTGCCGTGCGGGCAGGCAGGCGGCGGTAGGCGCAGTCGCGGCAAGGATCCTGCGTGTTGCTTTCGGGTGGGGCGGGGGGGAGAAAGCTGAAGTTGGTGCTCAGCGCACCAGCCGGCACCGGAGAGCAACATCCCGAGGAAGGGGAGTGACATACTGTGTACCGCCAACGCACAGCGCAGGTGGCGGCGGGAGACTAGCTGGCGGAGGGGCAGATGGGGCCCAGGGAGAGGCTGGAGGACCCGCTGCTGCCTGTGCGGGACCACACCGACGGCACAGCCACGAACAACACCAGCACTCTCTCCCTTCCGGCGGCTGCTGGCGATGCTATACTCAAGCTGGATGATCATCATGACAGTGCCGGCTCTCCCAATTCTTTGGGCCTGCGAGGCAAGGACACACGAGGGCGGCAGCAGGCGCCGGGGCTGAGCTGTCCTTGGCAGCTGCAGGCCTGTGCCACAGCTCTGCTGCTGGCTTTGGACGTGCCATTCACCGCCTTGTGTGCAACACGAGGCTTCAACTCCGGGTCCTGGAAAGAGGCCCTGGGGCTGGCTGGTGGCAGGTACGGCCAGCAGGGAGGAGCATAGGCAGCAGCATGCACACACGTAGTACCATCACACCTTCGATGGAGCCACGAGGCTCACATGCTATAATTGCATGGGTTTGCGCAGACACCAAATGCCGAACAGACGGCAGGCACCAGCAGGAGCTTGCTGCACTGCCTGACAGACAGCGTTGCCTCCACACCTGTACGCTCGCATCCTGGCCTGGCTGCAAATCTGCTGGCAAACAAGTACTGCGCAGCCATGACACAGAGCACTAGTTCTGACTTAGAACTGTGGCCGTGCTGGCATGCGGTGATTCAGCAGCGCGCCGCAGCCCCGCCTCGTCAGCAAGTTTTCGCGTCCACGACAGTGTTCAGCCACCATGCAATGGGACAAGCAGCCGCTACAAACCCACTCCACCCCGACCCTGCGAGTACTCGCACCCACTCCACCCCGACCCTGCGAGTACTCGCACAATAAAGGCACGCATTCGAAGCATGAGCTACCACCATGTGCCAGCACTTGCTTGCATACGTCACCACGTTGTTTCCTGTGTCACGTAATGTGCTGTCCCGCCCGCCACTGCTGCCACCGCACAAATTTGCAGGTACCACTTTGGCGGGGCAGGGCTGGACCTCCTGCTGGCCTCCTGCCTCCGCAGCGGCTTCCTTCTCTGCTGCCTGGCCATGCAGGCCCTGTGGCTGCGCAGGCGCGCCCCCCCCTCCCCCCTCTGCAACGCCCAGTGGGCGCGCCTCGCCACAACCCTCGCGCTCCCCGCGACGCACGCGCTGCTCGCCGCCAAGTGCCTCTCGCGCCTCATCGACGGCCCCGCGCCCGGCGGCGCGCCGGCCTCCTATGGCATGGGCGACGCCTGGTTTTGGTCCGGCGTCTGCGGAACGGCCGCGCTCGCTATGGCGCAGGCGCTGGCGGTGGCGCGCTCCTCCCCCCTGCTGGCGCCGCCGGGCTGGCGCTACTCGCCACTCTGTGAGGATGATGATGAGCTGGAGGTGGCGCTGCTGGAGGGCGGGAAGCTGCGCGGCGGCGAGGAAAGTTCTGCGGAAAAGGCGCGGGAGAAGCCCGCGTACTCCGCGACCGTGGGCGACCTCGCGGCGCTCACGCGCCCGGACTGGCCCATCATGGCGGCGGCCTTTGCGGCGCTGCTGCTGGCGGCGACGGCGCAGGTGCTCATACCGCACTACACGGGCGTCATGGTGGCGAGCGTGGTGGACGGCGGGCGCGGCGAGCAGTTCAAGCCCGCGGCGCTGAGGGTGGTCGCGGCGGCGTGCGGCTGCGCGGTGTTCACGGGCGTGCGCGGCGGCATTTTCACGGTCGTTGGGGCGCGAGGTGCGAAGTGCGCGCGCGTGTTGGGGGGGGGGGGGGCGTGTGCATGACATGTGTGTGCTTTTTGGAGCGCTTAAGTGGTAAAGTTTGTGGTGGTGGGGTGGAAGGGGCGCTGAGCCTTGCAAGGGTGTGTCGCTGAGGCTGGTGGACGTGGCATGCGGCCGCGCTGTCGTTCACCACGCGCTCACGGCACTGACGGGCGGCGCTGGCCTATGCGGTTGTACAGCCCACAGCAGAGGGCTAAGCATGGTAGCGTTTTCAGCGTGTTATGTTGTTGGTGTCATGTACGTCGAAGTATGAACATCAGAAGGTGTTGCCTCTTGCCTTCGCAACCTGTCAGGACCGGTCGGAATTGGATTTTAGTGCTGTACAGGCATGCGGTGGGTACTTGCCAGTCGCGCTCGCATGAAGCCAGCTACCAAACCGTGTCTCCATCGCCCCACTTCATGCCAAGACCGCCGGGCCAACTTTGGAGCAGCAATCAAATTGCCATAGTCATGTCACTGGCACCATAGATCTAGTGATGAGCCCTCTGCGACAAGGCCAGTAGCGCCAGCCGCACGTAGCAGCACCATTTACGCCACTGCGCAGCTGCATACCTGCGGCGTAACTGCCATGTAACTTGCATGTAACTGCCGTGTTAAAAACTGGCACGTAACTTCCATGTAACTGCCATGGAACTGCCGCGAAACTGCGCTCCCGACGCAGTGAACGTGCGTATCCGGCAGATGCTGTTTGACGCCCTGGTGCGCCAGGAGATTGGCTTCTTCGACACGACCAAGACCGGGGAGATCACCAGCAGGCAAGTGACCGCCATACACACACGCCCACAGGGCACGGCAGACTGCCAGGCACCAGCTGCACCAGACAACATGCACACGCTGCGGCAACCGTTTTTCAAGCCGCATGGCCTTCTGGGCTGTAAATCAGTGTTGTTGAGCACAGCCTGCTCCTCTTCGACCGCCAATTTGGGCGGACGTGGTGGGGGCGGGTGGGTGGTGCTGTGTGTGTCGGGTGGGGTGGGGACATTTTGCTGGCGCTGACCCATCCGTGCGTTACGTGCGGCCCCTGGTTGCGTGTGTTTGCAGGCTGAGCGCGGACTGCACAAAAGTGGGAGACCAAGGTGAGTGCGCGGGGCGCTGTGAGATGCTGCACAGCTCAGCGTGCACGTGCGCTCGGCGCCAGATGCGCCCTGCTCGCGCGAATGATGATGGTTGTGGTGGTGGAGCATGCAGGTGCACCGGACCTGTGTAGTCAGCAGTCACGCCCCAACACAGCCCGCATGCACCGCACCAACGCGCAGCTCCCCCCAGCCGGCGGTACTGCTGTGCACTGACAAGCACCATCCACTGTGATATCGCGGCCGCGACGGCCCTGACCCATAAGACCCCCCCCCCCCCCCCCCCCCCCGCCCCCTGTCGTGTGGTGCTCCCGCCAGTGTGCCTGAACATCAACCTGTTCCTGCGCAACTTTGTGCTGGCGGTGGGCACACTCATCTTCATGTTCTACCTGAGCTGGCGGCTCTCGGTGGTGGCCTTTGTGAGCGTGCCGGTGATCGTCGCCATCAGCCGCGTGTACGGGGCGTTCATACGCGAGCTCGCCAAGCGCACGCAGGAGCGGCTGGCGGAGGCGAATGCGGTGGCGGAGGAGGTGCGCCGCTGCACAGGCTCGTGACGTCACAGCCCCACTCATGGTGCTATGCTCTCAGCAGTGTGTATTCATGGCGTGATGCTGCTTACTTCCTAGTGCTGTCGCCTTTCTGCAGGTCGTTGTTACCACAGTAGTAGCCGGCTGGCGGAGGCAAACACCGTTGCGGAGGAGGTGCGATGTGTGCGCCTGGAAAAATGGCACTATAAGGAGAGCAATTATAACATTTACCGACCTCTGCTGCTAACTGCTTGGTGCCAATTAAGTGCAAGTATTTACCGTTTTTATATATTTGACGCGACCTGTGCGTCACAACATCTGCTCGTTCATAAAGTTCATCGCTTGTGCAATAGTTCAAAGTATACTTCGGAACTGTACCACCCAGGAGTGCATGCGATGTTGGGACCGTTACTGCACTGGTCACAGTCTTTTTATCACAGATTGTGCTGTTCCAAATTCACTGGAATTCTTCTATTGACAACAGCTCTGACAATGAATCTGTGGCCGCACGCCCAATGTCCAGCACCCGCCACATATAGCCGAGCACGTTGAGACATCACTTGTTTGAAAAAGGTTTTCCGGGTGCACTGCAACAATTGAATAGCGCCTCGGTAGCCCTGGCTATTCTGTTGAAAAGCGGCAATCAACAACGACTTCAGCAGCGGACGACTCCGCCAAAACAACATGCGCTGTTCATGCCACCAGGTATCACGTACAGTCTGCAGCCAAGCGCACCAACCATGTCCTCAGAAAGTGGCCGCGTCCAAGCCAGGCGCAGTGACAGTAGGGACCTACTTTGTGCATTCACAACCCACACACCAGTACAATTCAACCGCGTGAAAAGTGACACACGAATCCACGCAAATGAATTCACAACACACAAAAGCCCCGCATACCAAAACACACGCCCGCCATGCACCCTGTGGCCACCCTTCCCATGCCCCCCCCCCCCCCGCCCCCCAGGCCCTGGGCAGCATGACAACGGTGCGCTCTTTTGCGGCAGAGGAGCGCGAGTGCGCACACTACGGCGCGCGGCTGGCCGAGTACTACGCCCTGGCGCTGCGCGAAGCCGCCGCCTACAGTGCCTACATCGGCGCCTCGTCCCTCCTGCCGCAGCTGGTGACGGTGCTGGTGCTGTACTACGGCGGGCGCATGGTGCTCGCGGGGGAGCTGGACGGCGGCACCGTGGTCTCGTTCATGCTGTACCTGGCGAGCCTGAGCGACGGCTTCAACAACATGGGCGGCGTGTTCAGCTCCATCACGCAGGCGGTGGGCGCCGCCGACAAGGTGCGGGGCGGCGCATGTGGCGTGGAGGCGACATTCATACATTGAAGTATTTATGTATACAAAAAAGCATACCTTGGAGTATAATTATACGTAGTGGGTAGTACATAGTGCTAGTATACGCAGTCCGTCAGCACCTCAGCTTCATCGCGCAGGCGGTGGGTGCCGCCGACGAGGTGCAAAGTGGCGCATTTGGCGGGGGAGCGGTGTCTGCAGTATGTACACACTTCGTACAAGTATATATATGCAGTGTATGCTTCTGAGGTACATAACTCTATGTGGTGGGTACCATGTCAGAGTTTTATACTTCCAAAGTACTTGGAAGTGTGTGGTTTGTCAGCACCTCCGCTCGACCACACAGGCCGTGGGCGCCACCGACAAGGTGCGAGGCGGCACGCCTGGCGGGGTAGAGCTGTCCACAAGGTATGTACTTCTGAAGTACTACTAGGGGTGTGTGGGGTGGGCGCTGGTGTGGGCAGGGGAGAGCGCGCGGCCCTGCATGGCACCCTGGAGGGTGACCTGCCCTGGCAGGTCGAGCCCTAGCTAGCCTGCGGG